>PVJH01016702.1:0-49799 GCA_004026705.1 Nesogale talazaci
TTAGGAGCCATGATACACTCTTTAATATGTCTATGAAAGTACTTTCTAATACACAGTCTCGAGGGATAGATTTAAATATTACCTTCTGTAGAAGCTGCATCAATCATTACTCTTTGCATGAGAACTGGCTCCAATCCAAAGTCGAAAACTATGGTTTGGCGAAAAGTTCCAAATATTTCTGTGTTGAATGCTATCCCGACTTTATACACGTAATGATCTATTCCATTCTGGGCCATCTTCCCTCCTATCCATTCTTGACAGTTCTCTGGGACGTCTTGGGATACCTGGGTAGTACTATCTCCAGCAGATATTGCAACAATACTAAAATGAGGGCGATGAGCATCATAAAGCAATGCCACACGATACAGCATTCTTGCAGGCTACAAGGAAATTTAAATAATCCATTAAGTACAAAGAGGATAAAAATCCAGTAGCAGTTGGGCTCTCAATAAAAATAATACCACAAGGGACTTTTATTTTATCCCTATCTCCAAACCAGTATGCTAAAAATACAGTTGTGTGCACAATTCACGAAAAAATCAGTAGTCAAAATGATGTATGTATGGCACATTACTAGCCTGCCTACTTTCTGGGATGTGGTTATCTTTCTGTGGCAAAATCTACCACCTTGTATGACCAACAGCCTCCAACTTTCCATCTGTCTATCCTAAAGAGCTTAATTTAAACTCAAGGAGGCGAAAAATCGTCATCAGAGGAAGCAACTCCTGAAGGCAGTAAAAGTTCCCAGATTTTTTCACACCTAGATGCAAATGGTAGAGTGGATGAAATGCCAGGAAAATTTAACTAACTCAACCACTGTTCATGCTCCCAGAAATTTTTGACTTACCTTCATCCTTAAGCTTTTTTTTTTTTTTTCATCCTTAAGCTTGAACATGGTAATTTAATGTGGCGAGCACTGCAGGAAATGTCCCTTGCTCTAAAAATGCACTACCACAGAATTCAATTAAATAGAAAAACTAGCTGTCATTCTACAAGCATCTTAGACCTGGCAGATTACATGCCTTAGTTTTCAGGTATAGAAAGTCATAAGCTCTTGGCAAAAAGACTCATCATAAGTATCTTACACAGCTACATAGGTTTTGTCTCCAAGTCTAAGAAGAAGAATGTGTTTTGACTCGAATATGGAAATACACTTTTTTTTTGGGGGGGGGGAGGGGGGCATCACTGCTCTCCGGCGGTGGGAGGAGGAGGCCCAGCCCCACTGCTGGAATTGAACCTCTGCCCCAGTGGGCCGTAGTCCCGCGCACAAGCACTATGCCACCGGGGCTCAGCCCGGAAATACACTTTCAAAAGTACAGAATCTACATGCGATCAACTTATTTCAAGACATTATTGCTTTTTTTTTTTAATGGTTACACAACTGTTTGTCAAAACTCCTAAAAATGTAGACAGAGTGGGTCTTTTTCTTTTTTCTCCATCATTGCTCATTTAACAGATATCTGAAGGTTCAAAAAAGTTTACAGAAAAGTCAACAACTAGCATAAGTGAACTGGCAGAAAAGGCACACCTTGCAAGTGAGAGCGAAGGTCCACGTCTGGCGAGATCGCTTGGTGCTGACAGTGACCGACAGGCCAGGGTGATGCTCGACCTTGACTCCTTCGATGCACTCGCTAAGCTGCAAACAGAGAGGAATTAGGGGGATGCTCTTTTAGCGAAACGCACAAATAAAAACTTGCCACATGCATTGGGAAAGAAACAGCAATGCTAACAACATGGTGGAGGAACTAGGCTGACGGGGTATTTGATAGAAGCTCATTCTCCGAGATTGTCAGGAAAAAGTAAAGTGAAAGCAAGGGCACCAGACAAGACAAAGCAAACAATGGTGATAAACAGCCTAATGAAAACAAGGTACGCTCTGCTCTTCATTCTAATCAGCGGGTCTACCACCAGCTGTGAAAAACATTTAAGCAAGAATTGAGTTCTTCAGACAGAGCATAAGAAACCCAACCTAAACAGTGCACACCATAAAGCCAGTTCATTGTTTAAAACAAATGGGAGAAAATATAGTTGATCTTCCTCACCACTTTCTCTGGAGATAATGAATTCATCCACTTTTCTATCAAGGTTTCCATGTAACTGCCTGAGAGCTGTTTGTTCTCATTTTGCTGTTTTAATTTTATCAACCGCGAAGCATATCTCTTCTGCCATTCGGTGAGCTCTTCCTGGGAATGTGCTGAAGTACACTGGGCGCCATACCTACAGATTCCTTGCTCTAAAAATCTAAGTAGAACAGGAGAGACTGTTTTATCAGACCCTTTGCTGACCCACCCAAGAAATAAATCCCAGCACTGGCTCTTTGGCTCTTCAATAACAAAAGCAAAACATCATCTCCTGAAAAGTTGTATTTATCGCCTTATTTTGTACAGAGGAAGGAGAAGAGGTTCAGAAAATATTTACAAATAGTTGGTCAAAAGCAAAAGCTCCACAATGGAATAAGGGGATCAATCCTGAAGCAGAATATATACATGATCTTCCAGTCAAAAATAGTATTGAAAAA
Source organism: Nesogale talazaci (assembly GCA_004026705.1). Classification (NCBI taxonomy): domain Eukaryota; kingdom Metazoa; phylum Chordata; class Mammalia; order Afrosoricida; family Tenrecidae; genus Nesogale; species Nesogale talazaci. The sequence continues at coordinate 2,519 of PVJH01016702.1, forward strand.
GTATTCTTCTGCCTTGGTGCTATAACAATCTATTAGACAAGTCCTCTTAGAGCAGAATTTTTCTAAAGCAACACTGACATCCTGTGGCTTACTTGCTCAAGCACAGGTATACCCTACTTCTCAAAATGACATATCCTACAGGGAATTCTCAATATGCTGTAGATTTTATTATGGAATAAAAACTATTACTAAGGGGCTGAGCCCCGGTGGCGTCGTGGTTGTGCACAGGACTGCGGCCCACGGGGATGGAGGTTCGATTCCAGCTCCACGGAGCAAAGGCTGGGCCTCCTACTCCCACCACCTGAGGGCAGTGATGCCCCCCAAAAAGACAAAAACAAAAACAAAACTATTACTAAGCTATCAATTTATTAGGGCTTCTATATTCATTCCTCAAATATAGTGCTATTTGCCCCTTATTACAATTATCTGTATCTCATTGAAAATATCAGACTATATTAATTTCTTTGAAATGTTAAAGTTTAAGGTATCATTCAGTCATATCCCACTGTTCAATGAATACATTTTAAAATCTTTCTTTTAAGGAATACAGTTAATGATTTCCTCAAATCTGTGACTTGGAAAATTTGATCAATTCAGTTGTTAAAACAGATAAAAGTATAAGATTTGAAGCGATACTTGAGAGAGAAAAAAATACCCTCAAAATGATGGAACCAGGCTGAGCCCTGGTGGCACAGTGGTTGAGTGTGGGACTGCGGCCCACAGGGTTGGCGGTTTGAAAGCAACAGCAGCTCTCTAGGAGCAAGGCTGGGCTTCCTACTCCCACCAGGGCAGTGATGCCACACACACACACAAAAATAATGATGGAACCAAAGTTTCTAATCAAGGAAAACATTAAAACGTGATGCAAAACCCTCTTAAGAGAAATAACTAAAATAAACTTTACATAGCAAAAACTTACTTAAGAGGGATATTAAAGATAAATTTTCAATTGAAAGTCAGAAATACAAAATGAACCACAGCACAACGTATGGTATCAATAGTTCATTCACTATATGTGAAAATATGAGTGTATCTGAAGCTTTTCCTGATAATTCAGAAAGGTTTGAAAATAAATTATACTGTTACTTTTTACTTCAGAAAACACTTTAAACCATGTGTTTTATGTTATTCTTAATATGTCTTAGTGAGTCAAGTATTTTTCTTTCTATTGTTCTGTTTTAAATAATGTCCCTAAAAAGAAGGTCATCTATTCAAGCCTGAACTCTAGATTTTTCTATTTTCTCTTCATAGGACCGTGTTCTCTTTCTCCTACAAAATACCACCAGTATTTTCACATTTCATGGTCGGTTTTCTTATTTCTCCTCCAAAATCAAAGTGAACACCTCAACTTTTCAGCCATCAAAGTTCCATTTCTAATTGCCTTAACTGCACATTAAGTTTAAAGTAAAATGAACTTATTATATCTGAAATTCTACTTCTTATTAAAAAAAACTGAAAGACTAACCTTTTAAAATGTGGTCTTAATTCTCTCACGGTACTTAATTATTAAATTTTAAAATGTTAGTCATTCAAACATACATTTTTTTCATAAATTCTGCATCAGGATCATTTGAAGATAATATATTTTCTTTCCCCACCACCCGCTCCCCCTCACCCCCTGAAAACACACTCAAATAATTTTAACATTTGTCTATTTTACATATGAAATCATTTCCATTTTGAACACCATAATCTAGGTAAATTTCCAAATAGCAATTAAATTCAGCCAAAATAAAACAACTGGGATTAGACTTTTGAACGAAATCTTAACAATCTTCCTTTAGGCCACTGTAATTAAAATGTTCATTATTGTGGCTTCGACTTCCAATCCTGACCAGCTGCCTTGTTTTACAATGAAAAGAAACCAGTTTACTCCTCTCACATTTTGCTTGTCCATCCTTCACATATTCTTCCGATTTGAATTATTGCTTTTCCAAAAGTAAAATTATCCATAGATAATTTTGAACAGATATGTCATGGGTTTAAGAAAAAAATTCACATTACCTTTTACACAAAGTATATTCCTCGCTGCTTGTGATCCCCCTAGGTGGAGGGCGGAAATGCCAACCATTACAAGGTCCTAGAGAGTAATCAGGATATAGTCTCATCACTTGAACTCTGCTAGTGATTCCGATATTTCAAGGTGCATGAAACCCTATCTGCCCTCCACACACATCACTCCAGTTCATGTAAAACAGGACTTGCCACACTTGCCCTGCCAAAAACATCATCTACTGGGCTGAGTCCCGGTGGCGTAGTGGTTGTGCGCGGGACTGCGGCCCACTGGGACGGAGGTTCAATTCCAGCAGTGGGGCTGGGCCTCCTACTCCCACCACCAGAGGACGGTGATGTCCCCCCCCAAAAAAACAAAACAAAACAAAAAAACATCATCTACCAATTGTACTACACATGGAAACCACTTAGGCAGTTATCCAGCAGTCAGCTGACCGTTAATAGCCCTTCCTCTCTCCCAGCACCTGATAGCCAGATGTCCTTGATAAACTAAAGGGGGATGTTGACACACTTGACAACTCTCAAGCAAGGGTTTTTGTCTCCATCACGGAGTCTTTACAGTGTCAGAAATGACTGTCACCTGGAGGAAAACCTTGTATGATGAATTCCAATACTGATGAGTGAATGAGAAGCAAGCCCATGTTATCACTCACGTTCCCTAGGGCTTGTCTGACACATGTTTACTGTAAAAAGGAATGCTGTGTGGTAACTGAAATCAATGTCAGAGAGCTGAATTCTGAGACCGGAGCTCAAAAATAGTATTTATTACTTCAGAACAGTATGCGCTGTGAGTTGTCTGAACAACAGCTTCTAAATAAGCCCGGGGATGATAAAGTCTCGGAGAAAGAAGGCTACAACTACACAGACAGGAGGGACAAGTTTCAAGGACCCCACAGTTATTTCCTTTTGACTCACATATGAAGGGGGGGGGGGGGGTTTGAGGGAGTATTCAGCTGTTCTTCATCCCTTAGTAACTACACGACGTTGAGAAAATGTCGGGACCTAAGCCAGTATCAGTTTCATCTTTTTTTTTTTTTTTGGGGGGGGGGGGGGGGGGGGCATCACTGCCCGCTGGTGGGAGTGGGAGGCCCAGCCTTGCTCCTGGAGAGCTGCTGCTGAATTTGAACCGCCAAGCCAGTGAGCCGCAGTCTTGCCCTCAACCACTACGCCACCAGGGCTCAGCCCATTTCATCTTTTATAATAAAGTGGAGAACAAGTCTGAGAAGCCAAGACATGTTGGCTTGAAAGTCACAAGGGCAGCTCACAGCATTGAGCAAGTACTCAATGGACGTTGGTCTCTCCTTTTCCCTACCCTCCGAGGAAACGACCAACTGTAAATGGACCAGGAACAACTCCACGTAAGTTGGGAAGACATCCTCCCCCTACAGCAGTGGTTCACAACCTACCTAATGCCACGACCCTAGAATACAGTTCCTCATGCTGTGGTGCCCCCCCCCCCCCAACCATAAAATTATTTTTGTTGCTACTTCATCACTGTCATTTTGCTACTGTTATGAAATCAGGCAACCCCGTGAAAGGGTCGTTCGACCCGCAGGTTGGGAACCACTCTCTAGAGATTGCTGTGAATAGACCTGGGTGAGGTCTCATGTGGAGGCAAAATGGAGTGGGACCAGCATTTCCCAAAAAGGCCCATGGAGACTCCTGGAGCAACTGGGGGAGGAAAGGGGGAGGGGGAAGGCTATAAAAGCAGATATCTTAAGAGGGGGCACTGGGTAAATTTTTTTTGAAAGTGAAGCAATTGGCCAAGTAATTTGGGAAACCATAGACTAGATGAACCCCTGGAGTTACCACTTATTCCACTACTCTCTTAAAAAGGACAAGAGAGAAGGGCTCAAGTGGCAAATGTTTGGAAATGTATGTGGCAACATGTGTGCAAATGGGCTTGATACAAATGATGTACTGAATGTTGTAGTAGGTGTAAGAGCCCCCAATAAATTTAAAAATAAAAAAAAAGGACAACAGAGTAAACTATACTCATTTACACATCCTTTCTGAAAATTCTTGGGAAAATATTCTCTCTTCCATTTCCACTTATATCTTCTATCACTCAGTATATTTTCCCCCAAAACCAGTTAAAAAAAAGAAGTCCGAAATTGGAGCTACAAAGGGTTAGAATCCACACTTACCCTCTTCTAAGTCTTCCACGTGATATCCAGAAAGGACGCTACTCGTTGCTGTCTGCAATTTTTCAAATGAAAGACATTTTAAGATTAAGACCTTACGGGGAATTCTACTTGGGCATTTTCAACATTAAACATTCTTTTCAAACTGTGGTAATGCATATTGAAAAATATGTAATAACAGAATTCTGTTGAAAACATTATTTCCCTTCCTTTTGCGCCGGTTGATATTTGGGTGCCTTTACATATGGAAAAGAGGTACTGGTGAACCCCACCGTTGGAGATCCCCAACACAACTACCATCCGATGACAGAAGAATCATCTAGAGTCCTAAAACCTGTAAAGGCAGCACCTTTCATTCACGTATGTATTCATTTCCTTCCTCTTCAGAAGTCCCACCACCACCACCAAGAATGACTAGTTAGGTGCCTTATCCCCAGCAGAGAATGGAGCTTAAGATCAGGGCACTTCCACGAACCAGCCCATAGCTGGGGATCCACTCTTCCTAGCTTCCTGATTTTCTTGTCTCGTTCACTGCAGAAGCAGCCCCAGTCTGTCCCTTTAGCTCTAACTCTGCTCTAAGCATCCAACCCCGCTATCAACGGGCTAACCTTCCAGGAGCACTTTATCAGCAGACTATTCTTAGTGAATGGAGGGCTTGGATGGGATGACAACCACCTGCAACTTACCATATATACTTGGGTATAAGCCAACCTGAATATCAGGCCAAGGCACCTAATTTTACCACCAAGACTCCACCAAAAATGTGCTGGAAAACTTGGCTTGTAAACGAGTATATGCAGTATTTACACATTTCTGCACCAGGCAGAATAGAGGGCATATAACAGATGCTCAGAAATGTCTAATGAATGATTATCACTCAAGCACTTCAAACACAATACAGCCAACATAGAAGTGATCAACAGTACCCCAAGCCTGATCCTCTTCTGGCTGTCATCTAGACTGGAATTTAGAAAGTCACTGCTCAGGTGAATGTCCTCAATACCATGAACTACCTGGCTATGTGCAGTTCTACCCTGGACCGAGGCACCTTGGGGAATTTATTGAGCACTCTCCATCCTTTAGGAGGCCCTGTGCACTGAACCGCAAGGTCAGTGCTTCAAACCCACTCGCCATTCCATGGAAGGAAGAGGAGGCTGTCAGCTCCCATCAAAACCTACAGCCTCAGAAACCTTCCAAAGGGTTGCCATGAGTCAAAATCAACCTGATGGCAGTGGGCTTGTGTGTTTTATTGCCAGCCTTCAAATCTCACTCCTGCCTTAGCTGAGCCCTGGTGGCACAATGACTGTGTGCGGGACGGCAACCCACAGGGTTGATGGCTCAAATCCAGCAGCAACTCTCCAGGAGCAAGGCCGGGCTTCCTACTCCCACCAGGGTAGTGGGGGGGAGGGGTGGTGGGAAGGACTCACTCCTGCCTCTCCGCTTCCCCACCCCTAGCCACTGGTGTGCATTTCACCTGCCCAGCTGACTTCCATGACAGCACCTGCTGCCCACATGCTGTCCCATGTCCGCATCAACTGTCCCACCAGACTGCTTTCCCCCCAATGACAGTCTCAGCTTTCCAAAATTAAACTCACAGAACCTTGATCAACACAGATGCTCAGGAAATGCCAACTGAATCAGGAGGAAAAGGCATACCAAGATAGAATCCAGAGAGTCATACACAAGAGCAATCAAGTTGTGTAAATGCTACTTGGGTAAAACCAATACAACAGCAGTGTCACGGGACAATTTCAACTGATGGACTTGAACACTCTAGGTTGTGCTTGACCTAAATCCTTGCCACACTGCTTCTACTGGAAAAGGTTCTGATTCTTGGTCACGCTACTTACTAGTAAATAGCTAACATGCAGGCCAAGTGAGGACCTGAATATAAGAAGATTTAAGACAGCAATCAGGAGCTACTGCTCACAGGGTAAGGATCCCATGCTGCATGCAAAAGAAAAACTCCTGGAAATTCTGCACACCAAGCCTCATGGGCAGGGACCCAAACAAGCCTGATAAGCTTAAAGTATCTCCTCTTTAAAGCTTTGGGGAATGTAACAAGCCTTCAAGAACAAAGAAGAGAGCATAAAATGCTGTAAACGGAAGAGACAAACCCAGTCATTTGCAACTGCTTTTTGAAGGGAGAAACAAATGGTGTGCTGTGCTTCTAAGGCTTGTGGGCACCTGGCTCCCTCCACCCTCCTCCCTGGGACAGGCAGTGTCAAGGCATTAACTGGGTGGTCACTGTGACTTTTACTGTGCTTTTTTTTTTTTTTGGGGGGGGGGGGGGGGGTTTGGGGAATGTGTTTTGTACATCTTATTTCTTTGTCCAGAGGTCCACGAAGAAAAGGTTTTCCATTTTCTCTGACATCTCCAGGAAAAGCAGCCCACCATCATGGGGCTAGCCAGAATTCTTACAGAGTCCCAGTCCAAGCTATGGATTAAGATGCTGTCCGCTTTACCAAATGATAACTGCTGCTTCTGCTATCATTCCTCAGGCTTCCCTGTCCCTGTCTTCATCCTCGCACACTAGAGTTAATTATTAGTTAAGGGCCAGCTCAGCCAGCCTTCAAATAGCAATTTGTTACTATTCTTAAATGTGCTCTGTACAATAATAGAAGTAGTATATTGTTTGTTAGCTGTTTCTAGAGTTGTGTTTTTTAACAGTGCCAGTTCACTAACCAGGAAGATGACTACTCTGGATACAAAAAAAAGAGAAGTTACTAACAAAACTCAAGTCACTTCTTCCAAAAGCATAGCTGGAAAATAAGAACCTAGTGACAATTTCTGCCCTGACATGTAAGTAACACCATAAATAAACCAAATGAAAATGTTAACATATTATTTGTGCACAATTGGATGGGACGTTTATGGTTCAATTAAAGCAATAAAAGAGAACAAAGCCAAAATTTTAATAAAGTACAAGGTCATTTTATTTTGAGTTCCATAGAAAAGTCTACAATACTTATAATTATCTTCCCTTCACTCCTTCAAAATTATATATATGTAGGGGAAAGAAAATGACTTTGAAATTCATTTGCGCTCACCGATTCTTAGTAACCAAAGGGAATGACACTTTAAAAACAAACAAAAACCCCACAGCAGTGGTGTGTGCAGTCGTCCCCAGTGGCCGTCTTCTCTGCTTGCCTGCTGGGAGGAGCTGTGTTCACCCATTCTGTCTGGTAAGTTGCACCTCCATAGTCCTCAGCTCTAGGCGGAACTGATCGCCCATCCAAATCCAAGTTACTGACTTTCACAGAACACTTATCGTTCTCCCTCTGAATTCTCCCGACAGTTGTCTTGAGCCCTGGTGGCGTCGTGTGCTCCACGGGGACTGCTGACCACAACAAGGCCAGCAGCTTGAAACCATCAGTCAACTCTTTGGGAGAAAGAAGAGGCTTGGTGTTCCCATCCAGAGTCACAGTCTCAGAAACCCACAGGGGCAATCCGACAGTGTCCTAGAAGGTCCCGAGAGTTGGCCTTGATCCCACAGCAGTGAGCTTGGTGCTTGGTGTCTGTCCCACCCGAGTCCAAACGCTCCAAGAGGACAAGGACCAAGGGTGTCCCTCAGTGCTGAAGCCCAGCACCTAGCCCATTACCTAGCCAACAGGAGGTGCTCACTGTCGTGATTGGATAAACAATCAATCACTTTAAAAACAGGTCATATTCGGGCTGAGCCCCGGTGGCGTAAGTGGTTGAGTGTGGGACTGCGGCCCGTGGGCTTGGCGGTTCAAATCCAGCGGCGGCTCTCAGGAGCGGCACTGGGTAGCTCCCACAACCACCAGAGGCAGTGATGCCCCCCCCAAAAAAAATAAATAAAAATTGAAAAAATAAAAATAAAACTTAAAAATAAAAAAATAAATACAGGTCATATTCAAGGAAATGCCTCTGGAGCCTGTATGAGGAAGAAGAGTGTGAGGCGTACACATGACGGCTGGCCTTTTAAAGGCTGCCACTTCTCCTGCCTTCCATGGTCCCACACCCTGCATTGGTACACATGGCTGCTTCCTCTTACCCAGATACACCAGTCCTGCTTACTGGAAACAGTCCTCAACTAGGATTACTTGCTTCAAAACACAAGGAAAGTGGATAAAAAGGCTGGTGTCTAATGACAATATTTTCTTTTGGGGGGGGGGGGCATCACTGCCCTCTGGTGGGAGTGGGAAGCCCAGCCTTGCTCCTGGAGAGCTGCTGCTGGATTTGAACTGCCAAGCCAGTGGGCCGCAGTCCCGCACTCAACCACCAGGGCTCAGCCTGACAATATTTTCTGCCATTCAAACCAAACCAAACTCACTGCCGTTCAGTCGATTCTGAGTCATAGAGACCCTACAGGACATAGCAAAATTGTACCTGTCGGTTTTCAAGACTTTAACTTTATTGAAGACCTCTTCTTTCTCCCACAGAGCAGCTCGTGGTTTGGATCTGCTGGCCTGGGGATGCCATCATCAGAATTCTTTCTAATGGCCAGAAGTCATTCATACCTGCAGTTTCCCAACCATCCATTAGCTGGCCAGAGACACCTAACAAGAACTCAAACTCTGTGAGTAGTGAGCCCCTTTAAAATACCAGCAATAGGAAGACAAATGGTAAAAAAAAAAATAACTCTCAAGCAAGATGCCAAGGAAAGGGAGCAGGGAAGCTAGAGTAATGGATGAAGTACAACCAGAATGGAATGAATGAGCACAATGGAATTATATCATGGAAGAATTGGAGAAAATGCTGAGAACCTAATTTACAATGAAGTTTTTACCTTAAACCCAACAAAATACTATTTTTAAAATAGTGCTAATAAGGACAGAAGTCCTGAGAGTGAGAAGCAGCGGAGACAAGAGAAGAACACAGCCGTGTTACAGGGAATGGTCGCATCAACAAACCCCAACATCAGAGCCCTGCCTTCTCAGCAGATGCTACAACAGTTTCCAAATTTTAATCCACAGCACTTATTAGGCAGATTGAGTTAAACTTTTTTGTTTTTGTTTTGTTTTTTGGGCATCACTGCTCTCCGGTGGTGGGAGTAGGAGGCCCAGCCCCACTGCTGGAATTGAACCTCCATCCCAGTGGGCCGCAGTCCTGCGCACAACCACTACGCCACCGGGGCTCAGCCCTAGTTAAACTCTTTAAACCAACCCAAACTCACTGCCACCAAGTGACTTGGTGACTCATGGGGCTCTAGAGTAGAAATGCCACTGTGGGTTTCCAAGACTGCAACTCTTTATGGGGCTAGAAAGCGTCATCTTTCTGCCGCGACACCTTGTGGTTAGCAGGCCAGGGCACGGCCCACACCAAGCCACCAGGAATCCTATTCTTTCTAAACAGATGCAATGAAAAAATCTTACCTCCGTTTCTGTGAGAAGTGTTTTTAGTCTTGTCAAATCTTTTGTTACCATCCCATTCTGAATGGATGAATGAAAAAGAAAAAACCAATTAGCATATTAGTCCTTTGCTTCTAAAGGCTACCTATAAAACACAACGCTATCATCACTACCATGCCCACTATCATTAGCAATGATAATAAAGCTACCAATTATGGGAAAAGTTCAAGATTAATAGGACAAACTATACAGTGTGCCCCTTCTGGTGAATAAAACGCTGTCATTCACCTTACACAAACACAAACCCACTCCTATCAGGGCCACATCAACTCATGGTGAGTTTATGGAGGGGCTCTGAGGCCATAAAACTTCACTGAAGCCTCCATTTTTGACAGCAGTTTAAAATTAACTCAATAGAACAGTCACTACAGGTGTCAGGGCAAAGCAAGGTAAGATAATGAAAAAATAAGGCTAAAACTTTTTTAACCTTTTTTTCCTTAACCATATGTGTATCTGCAAAATGGTCAACTCAAACCATGTGACTCAGGAAAACTCACATCAAAAGGATCATGGCCTTTTAAAGAAGATCACTAATGATGTTTGGAAAGAAAACGTACAAAATACTTTTTCCCACTATTTATATCTCACTTGAAATTTAAAAGCAAATTACTTACTACTTTAGATTTCAAAACCCAAAAAGTAAACCTAAAATATGCCCCCATGATATAGAAAACTCCTTAAGAATAGAAATACCTTAATAAGAAAAAGACAGATTCTTTACCAACTAGTTAAAACTACTTATCTACTTAATTTTACTATACTGATTATTGAATATACTTGTGTATAAATCGAGTTTTCCAGCACATTTTTAATGGTTTTGGTGGTAAAATTAGGTGCCTTGGCTGTTCTTCGGGTTGGCTTATACTCACGTACATAGGGTACGTATTTTAGCTTTTAAATTTATTTGTAAATCTAGACATGCTAAATCAATTTAACAATTCACTATACATTAATGCCTCAGAAGATGACAATTCCTTGGAGACTGATCAACATTGTACTCAGCAAAGCACCAGATACCATCATTTCTTTATTTTTGACTACATGTTTGCTTATGGTATAAACACATTAGATCTAGGTTTTTATGAGTTACATGAATTGATTAACAGGGTGTTCACAAGGTGTAACAAACACGATTCTATTGCCATCGCTTTTCACTGTATTTCCCCCAAAAAAGTCAGTGAGCTTAATCACAGTAATCAACTGGTGGAAAAGGTTGTATATGCTTTCTTCCAATATTTATAGTCACCAATTCTAAATTTACCAAAAGTATTCTTTTCCATTATCTCACCAACAATTCAAAACCTCTAGAAAACTAAATGCTATGCTTAAAAAATTATCCAGAGTTTTTGAAAAGAATTAAATCTATCATTCCATCAGAATGGTCATGATATTAACTTATAAGCATATCATTTTCAGGACCAAAAGTAATCCTTCGTTTAAAAGATGTAAAGCATCATATGAAACAAATGACTGAATTTTAGAATCCTAAAGGTCTCATCCACATGAGATTTTTTTTTTTTTTGGTGGCATCGTTGCCCTGGTGGGATTAGGAAGCCCAGCCTTGCTCCTGGAGGGCTGCTGCTGGATTTGAACCGTCAACCCTGTGGACTGCAGTCCAGCACACAACCACTGCACCACTGGGGCTCAACCCCACATGAAATTTTAAAACATGAAAAAGTGTTCAGATTCTGTTCATTTATATCTTTAATGAAAATCAATTATTTGAAATCTTTTTTTAAAAATTGTTAAAGTCCCTATAGCAAGGCCACCTAAAAAAGTACAAGTTTTGATCTCAAATTATCTGAAGCAAAGAGTGATGAAACTCAAAGGTCCATGGAAACAGCCCAGTAAACTAATGGACCATATGAGTATCAGTCTCCATGATTCTGAGAACAAAAGTACTACATGGTACCCAGCTACTACTACCAAGGGCTTGAAAAGGAACCATCTTAGAAAGTCATGAACAGAGTAGGGGGAATATGGAACAAACTCAAAAGACCAGGCTTCCTGGTTATACAGGAAATGGTGGGACTCTGGGCAAGACTATGGCCCTTAGTTACCCTCCAGGTCCAATAGAACTCACACCCTCCCCCTGTGACTTTGTTTCCAGTCAAACACTAGACAGAAGAACTGAATTTTCATGAAATATACCTTCCCTAAAACAATCAACTCTCTGAGATCAAAAGAGCAGCCAAATCCAGAGTCAAGAAAGGAGGGACAGAAATGGAAACAGGGAGGAAGCAAGATGCAGATGTTACATTGTGAGGATTGCAATCCATGAGAAGAGACAAAATGCGCTTGAGTTGTTCAAAGGATGGCTGTTCTTCTTTGCTATCTTCACCTACTTCACAATAAAAGCTGTGTGATTATAAACTGTGACAATGCAGTAGTTAAACATCAACTTACGCATAAGAATTAAGTATCTCGGGCTGAGCCCTGGTGGCGTAATGGTTGAGTGCGGGACTGCGGCCCACTGGGTTGGAAGTTCAAATCCAGCAGCAGCTCTCCAGGAGCAAGGCTGGACCTCTTACTCCCACCACCAGAAGGCAGTGTTGGCAAAAAATAAAAATAAATAAATTGGAAAAAAAATTAAGTATCTCACGACACTCAGCCCAAGAATGTCTTTCTCACAGGAGGAAATATGGGGAAACTTAAGCACTCATTATTTCTTCTCACTGGATGTCTCAGCAGTCCAGTAGGAATTCATTTTCAGGCAAGCAAGAGAACTCATCAACGTACCAGGGACTCTCCTGACAGCGACTTGGCAAGAATGCTGGACACCAGTTGGAGCTTCCCCTTCAGCTGCATGCAGCAAAGCACTGCCCGAAAGGCACCGTCTCCCTTGGCCAGTCCTTCACCCAACACTGTCACAAAGAACAATCACCATTAACCATTGTTCTGGAGTACAATATTAACACCTTATCACAAGCACAGCTTCTTATGCACTGAAAGAATACAAGTCCTAGAGGAAAGCAGTAGTGTTTCAGAACTGCCCAAGGTGTGCATGAGGAAAAACAAAAATAAAAACAAAGATGGGACAATCAACAGAGCTAACCCAATCCACTAAAGTGGGGAGGACCATGCCAAAATCACAGAGATAAGAATTCAATTTAGAGCTCTCTCCCAGCTAGGTGTTCTAGGTCAATGGAGGTTTCTATATTGCAGAGACACTAGCTAAATAAAGTTCTTACATTTTTGACAGTGACACATGAGACTTTGTGGCATTAAGATGTACAAGAACAAAGAATGCAAACCTCAGCATTAGGTATTCCGAAACGATTCAGAACTAGCCTTTATCAAAACCAGCAAAATTTCTAATGTAATTGTTTAATGGCCATAGAAAATGCTAACCAAATTGTTGGCAAGTGTTTCTAGACTTAATGCAATACAGTCACAAGGAACCGGTTCCTAACAATACAGAATATACTCATTTTCATGCTGTGTCATGTGAGATGATTTCTCACAGCTACTGCTGATGGCTCAACTAGTAGAGCAATCAGTATCCTTCTCTTTACTGCTAAGTCCAAGATTCTATTATTAGTTTTTACACATTTTCGCTTCCTCGGCAAGAAAACAATTTGCTGAAAGGAAACATTTTGGAAATTACATTTTTCCCCTAATTATTTCCAGGGAGGGATTTCTTATAAGCATTGGTAAACATGTCGCATATTTAAAGTCCATTGAGTGTTGATATTAGGGTTGTAAGGAGCATAGCTTCTCATTACACTGCTCAACTTTTTTTCACTCGAACTACATTACAGCAACACTAATAAAATCCTACATAAAAAAGCAAAGTTCACCACAAGCTCACCATCTAACTAGTCAAACTATTCCCGACTTAGCAGTGTTCCCAATTTTCACCAATACATGACTTCAACTGATGTAAAATCAACAGTTTGTATTCTGTTTTCTCACCCTCAGCCCAGTCACGACTTCCCATGCTTAGAGTGATTATATTTATCATGCTACTGGCCACATAATGCTTCATTAAACGAGTACCTTAGTTTATTATTTAACCATTCCTTGCTCCAGAACATTTCTTTCACCTATGAAAATTAACACTGCAATCAGTGGCTTCGCTTCTAAGTCCTTTACTAAATCCAGTTAAATAAACTGAAAGTTGTGGGCTCTCTTTAAGTAAGAAGGCTTTATTTATGCAATTACTTCTAGTTAGGGATAACTTCTTATCTCATTCCATCCACAGTGCACATCAATCATCCGTCTACTTAACTGTTACTGAAGAATTCTAGTAACTCCAATAGCGTATCATTAAGACTATCTCGAACATATTATGAAGTTACAGAGAAATCACACATCTCCCTCAAATCTTATTATTCCTGAAACGCTTCAAAAATGTCGTCTTGTCTCCCCAGCCCTGTTTGGTCACCTGTGAAATAGGTCTATGGGCAAATACACTGTGAGGGTCTAGGAAAGGCAAGTAAAATGCTTTAAGAAAAACCACAGTTCCTCCTAAGATCCACATCACCAGCATTTGGTAAGCCTACTTCCTCTGCAGGAAGTAGCTACCTCATAGGGCTGGGATGAAGATTAACGGTGAGAATTAGACAAAGTGTCTAGCACAACTTCCGACTTGAGAACCTTCCTCTTCCAGAAATCATAAAGCAGCACTGAGAATGGCCTAAGAACTACCCTCGTTCCTTTTCGGTTACTGGGATATTGAGAAACTCATCCTCACAAGCAGAAAATGTTCAAGGAAGTGAAAACAAAACACAATCTCAGTGTAAATCAGTTTCAGATGGTTCTGGCATGCTTGTTATGGGTGCTGGGTGCCAGCAAGCCGGCTCTGCCTCGTGGCAGCTCCGCCTACCAGCAAATGAAACTGCTGGGTCCTGAGCTATCTTCTCAATTGTTATGTGTCAGGCCATTGTTGCAGCCACAGTGTCTCTGAAGCACTTTCCCACCTGAGGGGCTCATCTTCTGGAACATTTGATGCTTTTCATTGGGCTTTTAGTAACCAGACCTCAAAAGCAGAGAGCCTATTCCTTCCCTCCTCCCTGTGTGTCAGTGGAAAATTAAGATCACCCTCCCCACGTCGGCTGCTCCCCCTCCCCCCTGGTCACAGACATCCACTTGTTTGGGCCAATGAGGAACCTGTAATTTAAAAAAAAAAAAAAAAAGACAGTAAAAAAAAATTTTTTTTTAATTCTATCCCTCCAAGTGGCAGTGAACTTCTACTGTAAAGCCCTAACTGTCCCTAACCGAGTCACTATTTTCTGTCCACAGAGGAGGCCATCTATAGACTTAGATTGTCGCTGTGGGCTGGGCCCCAGTGGCGTAGTGGTTGTGCGCGGGACTGTGTCCCACTGGGTTGGAGGTTCAAATCCAGCGTGGGGCTGGGCCTCCTACTCCCACCACCAGAGGGCAGTGATGCCTCAAAAAAAAAAAAGGATTGTTGCTAGCCAGGTTCCTACCCTCTTTCATTCTTTAATTCCTGCAGTATCTTTAAACATTCGAAATGTAAGTGTCTTACTTGGAGCATTTTGAACCAGAAACTAGTGACAGGAGAATACATTCAACTTCTTCAACAAAAATAAAACCATTTTGTGTTTGATAGCCTGGGGTATCAAAAGGAGAGGGCTAACCATTAAAATGTAACTCTCCAGGCTTGTACATGAAAGGTAATCTTAAAATATGCTGAACCTGTTAGTATGCATGCAGCTGAGTGATTCCAACTCAGCCGACACTACAGGACCGAGTGCACCTGCCCCACTGGGTTCCCATGGCTGGCATCTTGACAGAACAGACGGCTTCGTCTTACCCCGAGGGGCAGCTGCAGCTGGTGGGTTCAAACAGCCCTTTAACACCCAGGCTCTTTACCACTGCATCAACAGGGCTTCTCAAGACAGGCTTAAAAGAACAGAAAATGCTGGGTATTGTTCTGTATGTCCTCAGTTACGTGACCATAACAGAAATTACTCTTAACAATTCTGTAGTTATAGCTAAAGTCTTAGCAAAGGACAAATCTAGGTATTTGTCCAAAATTATTTCAAAACAATTTTTTTAATAATCATTAAAATTAAATCCTTTGGTCTCTAATAGAGGGAAATGACTCACCACGTGGCTATGCCCAGCCTCTTAGGAGTGTGTCAAGAGCCTTTCCACGGAGCACAATCAGCTGTTGCTGCTTTCTGGGACCATGGGTTGGTCCAGGCTCATATCAAGCCCCAAATTTATCCCCAACATTTGTAACAATTATTCCTAATACAGAACTCACAGGACGGACATCCCTACGTGTGAAAATTCACCTTGATTTTACTATGCTTTCATCACTGTTTGGTGCTGTCAGGGTGGTTCTGACTCACAGTGATGCTACATACCACAGATTACAAATCCTATAGTGATCTTTCAGATTAAAACTCTGCCCGGTGATGAGCAGGCCTCAATAGTTTTCTTACTTTGGAGCCAAAAGTTGCAACTTTTCATCAGAGTATTACAATTAAAATATTAAAGACAAATTATATCACATGTCACTTTTAAGAATATCACAAGATAATAAAGCTACTTCTAAAGTGTTATTTGCCAACAGAGGTGATAATTTTATTTATTCATTTATTTATTTTTGGTAAGCATCACTGCCTCTTGTGGTCGTGGGCGCTACCCAGTGCTGCTCCTGAGAGCCGCTGCTGGATTTGAACTGCCAGGCAGCCCGTGAGCTGCAGTCTCTCACTCAACCACTTACGCCACTGGGGCTCAACCCCAGAGGTAAGAATTTTATCACGAATTAGGATCCAGATTTCTAGTTAGGAAAGAATCAGTTGGCTCCGTGTGGATATAAGAATTGAATGGAGTGGGGCTGAGCACCGGTGGCATATTGGATGACTGCCGGACGGTGGGCCACTAGCTTGGGAGTTCAAATCCAGCAGCAGCAAGGCTGCGTCGCTCCCATGACCAAAAAAAAACCACTAAGAAATGTAGTTAATACACACCACACACACACACACACACACACACACACACACACACACACACACACATATCTAGGTGTGTATTTTCTTTCCAAACATATATAAACAGGGAAAGACCTAAATCCCATTTGCTAACTGAAGGGTAACTGCCTGTCTGTTACAGGGATCACGGAGCATGACAAAAGCCAAACAAGAACACAGGAGCCAATCTATCACAGGGTCTCTGTGGTCAAAGAGATTTTTCTTCCTTTCCTATTTTCCTCTTTGTGCCCAGTTAAAATAAATACGTGCTTCTGAACATGTTGGCTGCAACTTTTGTGGCATCTTGTGCCATTTCTACCAAGGTCTTCCCTCCATCCAATGCCCATGCGAAGATAAGCCCTCACTGGAATCAACAGCAGGCACTCCTTATGCTCCCCCGGCCCTACTGTCCCAACACCTACTGAGTATTTCTTCTGCAATTTTAAGTATTTATTATGGGGGTTGGGGGTGGAAGGGTAAGGGTGTGTGTGTGTGTGTCCTATCCTGCAACTCCAAAACAATACCCAACCCCACTGGCCTCGAGTTCTTTCTGGCTTATACCAGGCCTAATGGGCAGAAGTTACACATCTCTCCTGATAACTTATTTCTACTAAACCGTGTGTGGGCTCAAACCGACAAACACTGCAGTTACAGCCCAACACTTTCCCACTGTAACCCCTGGGCTCCCCCTTCAATGCCAGGTCACTATAAAAGGCCCTTGATGATCTCACGTAACAGAAAACTCGGTGACGTTTCCAGATTTGTTTTTAGTGCTCCAAGTGTAAAAGTTTTCACCGCTTTCTTAGTGTCTCAACTTCTCATTACTGTATATACCTAAAATACATATACGCAGTGAAACGTTCATGACACAATGAAGTTTAAACATAAACCTGAAGCCTGGCTCCCATCGAGTTTTCACTTCATCTACATAGTTCAGGGAGCTGCACACTTGGAGCAGTGTTAAGACGGTATTTGCTACACTGTGATGCTACTCCTGGTACCCCATTTGCCTTCTTAGAAAGAACTGAATTTCCAGGTACATTTGCCAGGGCACTACAGCAGAGGTAACCTCAATTAACTGGCTCAATAATCAGTTTAAGAAGCTTTTATTCTCGGGCTGAGCCCCGGTGGCGTAGTGGTTGTGCGTGGGACTGCGGCCCACTGGGATGGAGGTTCGATTCCAGCTCCAAGGAGCAAAGGCTGGGCCTCCTACTCCCACCACCTGAGGGCAGTGATGCCCCCAAAAAAACAAAAACAAAACAAAAAAGCTTTTATTCTCTAGAACGAACTATTTAACTGCTTTTATTTTCAACCTTTTTCACTGTTTTATCTTGTAACTATATTTTTACAATGAATTTCAGAAGTTGAAATTTCACTGCGGAGACAGTGAATTATTTAATGTGGCTCTTTTAGCCAGTATCTTAACTGTCAAATGATCTTCCCTGCTTGAGTCTCCTAAGAAAAGGGTCTAGGGGTGGGGGGGTGACATGGACAGGACTCGTTTGTGAATAATTGTGAACAGGATTCTTGTAATGCCATGCTGCTGTTATAAAAGTAGACCTCTGGAAAGCAGGGGGAGGAATCTCATTACCAGAAGGAGCCAAGAGACAAGCATCCTCTGAACCTGAGAGCCCTGCCGGTGAACCTGCCGGACCTCTATGACAGCTACAACATCAGAGGAGCAGCAGTGAAACCAGGAGCCAGAGTATGGGACGAGTGAAAACTGAGCAAGCAAAGTGGACTGCTTTACTTGTGCCAGAGGCAGCCTTGTGGAGCAGGGGTTCTCTGGGCACTTGTTTGAAGAAGTTAGACTTGAGCTGAGTGGCTTTAGACTGAGGGCTTACTAGAATGGGGTGCCTCTGGGCACCTAATTTAAGGTGCTGGGTTTGCTCAGCCAAGGGGCTTCACCTAAATGCCTTGGAGTTGAGGCTAACTGCAAAGTGGCATGTCATCTGGGAGTTTATTAGCAGACTTGACAAAACTCTGTAACACGTCCTGATAAAAAACTTACCCCAGAGCAATGCTCACTGGCATTACAGCTTGTTCGTTCCCTTAGGGCAGGGGGTGGGTTTCTGAGACCGTGTACATCTTTACGGGAGTAGAAAGTCTCTTCTTTAACCCCGGGGAGCACTGGGGGTTTAAACTACTGATCTTGTAGTTAGCAGCCCAACTAATAACCACTATGCCACCAGCGCTCCTTAGAGAGGGAAGACAGAGAACATCAACTTCAGACATTTTTACTCGCCACCTGTGTTGTAAACCCTTGAAGGAAAATCTGTGGAAAAAACAAGGTTTTTTTCAAATCCTCTAAGGATTCAAAATCCTTCCTTCAGTGTTTCTGTGGTCCCCTGCTTACTCTGACTTCTGTGACTGTGTTCTTTGTCCTCAGGGTGACACGGTTTCTCAGTGTCCACACCGATCCTTAATTGAATTTCAATACACCTTGGGTGCAATATTTCCTAGGGTTTTCTAAGACGGGAGTACAATGTATTCTAAATCTTTTATGCAAAAAATGCAATTGGGTTCAAATGAAAGGTATGTTAACAGCAATGATCCCAGAAGGCAAAAACAACATGAAAGTTATTTAACTACATCACGCCTGACAAGAGTTGACACCCTTCATCAATTAGTAGAGCAGATGGTCAGTTATAAAACCAGGATGGGACGCCTGCCATTGAGTTTACAGAAGTTCAAAAGTTGACTCTTATCTCAAGCATCTATTCATGCAAAAAGATGGTGCTTTGAGAAATAACAGGCTTCAAGCTTAACTCAAATATTAGATAAGACCTCCCTTCTGATTCATAGTCCAAAAAATAACTTTTTGTTCCTATCAACTTAAATAGGTCTTGATTTTACGACAGTTAAATGTTACTGATTACACAGGCATATTATTTTTTAACGGCACTGCAATATATTCCTGTTTAAAAAGTCTGATTAACAGAGAAAGGTACTGGGTGAAACTGAGGACCCAAAGTTGCGCCCCTGCCCGTTAAAGATTAACTAGGTGATCCTGGCCCCTAGTCTTTTCTCTTCTGGAACTGAAAAACAAGGCCTTTGTTTCTTTCTTCCCCAGAGATAATGTCCAAGAAACCCTGAAGGACAGATTCCCGGGCAGGAGGAGCGGGACCTTGCAGATCAAAACAATCTCCTTTCAAAACCCCTGTTCCACTCCAGACTGCCTCTTCAATCTCACAAAGCCTGTTTCCTCACCTGTAAAATTGGAATAAAAAATGTGATTAAATAAAACAATATCTTGCAAACGGGTCTGACCCAAAGGAAAATCTACTTAAATCGTTACACATAAACTATTTTTCTTAAAAAAAGAAATTGTTTTTGAATGACCAAGCCAACTACTTAGTCAACACCCTTGAGAAGGAAGCTGTAAGATTCATTCCCTTCCCCCCAGAGAAGTATAGCAGTTTGAATCAATCAATCAATTTGCCTTTCTGAAGAGCCAGCCTGGATTTGATTACTGAAGCATTTACTTCTCAGGTCAAGGATCATTACAATAGCTATCAATAGATGGCCTTCGTTTGGATCACTATCTTCCCGAAGTTAGCCGCACTTGCACAGGGTTTAAAACGTTTGCACCTTTATCAAACTGTACACTGATGTTTACTGGCGATTGTCTTTGACTACATATTTTCATGTGGCTTAAGACTGAATTGAGACTCTTAGTTCAACTTCATTTGTATCCATTTACCTTATGTAAGTTAATGTTAAAGTTTTAGGAGCGTGCCAGGAGGGAGGGAAAAAATGAGGAGCTGATACCAAGGGTTTAAGTAGAAAGTAAGTGTTTTTTTTTTTCGAGAATGATGAAGGCAACAAATGTACAAATGTGCTTGACATACAATGGATGGATGGATTGTGATAAGAGTTGTATGAGCTCCCAATAAAATGATTTTTTTTTTTTTAATGAGGAGCTGATACCAAGGGTTCAAATAGAAAGAAAATGCTTTGGAAACAATGATGGTAACATATGTAAAATTAATTTTAAAAAAGCACTTTGTTGGGCTGAGCCCCGGTAGCGTAGTGGTTGACTGTGGGACTGCAGCCGACTGGCTTAGCGGTTCAAATCCAGCAGCAGCAAGGCTGGGCCTCCCACTCCTACCAGAGGGCAGTGACGTCTAATAAGAAACATTTCAAAGGCAGAAAAAGAATCATTCTTTCAGGAAAGGTATGTGTTGTGCAAAAAGCCTCACTTCTCTGGGGGTCACTAGCCTGATAACCTTCTCTCTCCAAAGTCCAGCCCTAAGCTGGGAAGCACAATCAGTGTCCGATGCCCTGGGGTCTTGGCCCAGAGTCTGCTTACTCATACTGTGGTTGAACTCCGACTTTAGAATGCAGGGCTCCTTGCTTCCTTCCTGGTTTGAAGCAATCAGAGACTGAGACAGAGAGAGGCGCAGGCGCAGGCGCACACACACACACACACACACACACACACGATGCGAGAGGGGAATAACTAGGTACAAATCTGATTACAGACTGAGTTTTAGAAATTAGGGAATTACTTTCAATTTTATTAGGCAAATAAGAACATGTGGTTATGCAGTAATGTTTTTATTTTCAGAGAAATGTACTGAAGCAGTTAGGGGCAAAGGTTGGGATGTTTGCCATTGTCTTGAAACAGTTCAGGAAAAAAACCAGATAAAGTAAATATGATAAAATGTTAACAACTGATCATTGAAGTTTAACTATATTAATCCTACACTACTCCTGGTACTTTCTTATGATTGATATCTTCAGAAAAAAAAAATTAATTCCATGACTAAGATGGTCTATCTGATTTCCTAACCTACAGCAGGTCAGAAGCAGCAGGGGGGCGCAGAGGGGAGGGGAGCCACAATGAGGACTGGGAACTGACAGCCTGACAGGAAAGAACAGACATGGAGATTCCCTGATGTAAAATGCAGACCTAAGAGCTCAGGGCTCTGCCGATTAAGATAGGGAATTTCAATAGCTATCCCTAAAAGCAAAAGCTAGTCATTACAAAGTAATATAATAATTAACAGTGACCAAGATTCTCATTTTCATTTTACTACTAATTGATTGCCTAACAGTGGTATTTTAGCTGACCCCCAAAATTACATTACCCACCACCACCACTGCCCCCAAAATTATTTAATTACATAATAGCAGATCTCTAGCACTACAACTTTTAGCATACTCATCTAAACTTGGTGAGGTACAGTGACTTACACAACATGGCCCCTTGTAGCCAGTTTGTTTGTTTTTTAAACTCCCACTCCACATAGTAGGTGGAATCCTACGAATAAGGTGCTTGTAGGCCCGCCAAGGAGGTGGGACAGCTGGTGGGCAAGTAAGGTGAATGAAACCCTGGGGAGTAGGGCCAGGCAAGTAAGATGTTTCAGACCTTCATCAAGGGACTGGTGGGTTTTGCCATTCCACTAGGCTTAAAAGAGAATGGGGAAGTGAGTGTAGGGATACATCGCACGGTGTATGATATGAAAAAGTATTAACAATGGGTAAATTATTAAGGGTTAGTGTGGAAGGGGAAGTGGGGAGGAAGGGGAAATATGGGGAGCTGGTACTGGGGGCCTAAGTGTTTTGAGAGTGATGATGACAAGTGTGCAAATGTGGTCTGCATATAATTGACGTATGTATTGATCATTATAGGAGTTGGATGAGCCTCCAATAAAATGATTTATTTTAAAAAAAGGGAGAAAAGAAAATCCAAAATTGCACTGAGACAAAAGTCCCAGTGCATCTACTGCTAATGCTTAATATTCTTTTTTTTAAATTACATCAAAATAATATAATTTATGCTTTTTACTCAAATATTCTTAGATAGCAATATTACCGTTACGTATTTGGCATAGGTAAACATAAGAACATAAAAAGAGAGAGAGACGAGCTGGTACTGACACACCCTTAGGATCCAAGGTCCCTGTGCGGGAGCCTTCCGAATGCCTCCATCCTTCAACACGGTTCCTCATGCTGTGATGACCTCCTCAACCACAAAATTAGTTTCGTTGCTACTTCATAACTGTAATTTGCAACAGTTATGAATCAGGTGGCCCCTATGAAAGGATCATTGGACCCGCAAAAGGGTCACAACCCACAGATTGAGAACCACTGTCCTAGACCTAAGAGACCAACAGAGAGAGGAGGCTTTAACACCAAAGACAACATGAAGTTGGTACAAAGTGGACACAAGGAAATAGCAGGGCCAGAAGGAGGGATAAGAGATGTACAACTGTATACAAGCATTCCTAGGGTGGGGTCCAGGTAGTATGGCAGAAGCCAGACCAAATCCAGGGACACACATGGTAGGTAACTGAAAAAGGGGGGTGGGGGGGTGGGGAGGAAGACATGGCTAATGGGGGAACAGGGCACTTTTACATCTCCACAAGGAAAGAGGGACCCGACTTCAACCCGGTGCTCCAAGATGTGGATGCAACACACCCGCATGAAGCAGGGAACCAGTACAGAGTCTGAGGGACTCGCTTCAATCCCAACGATGTGAACAGCCTCCTCTCCCCCAGGAGAATTTATTTCAGAGGACAACACTGAAGCTACAGCTCAGGGAGAGGGGCACGTCTGACCAGAGCACATAGGAGCAAATGAAGGGGAAGAGGGTGGAGCACATCCTGGTGCACCAAGCCTTGAGGATGCTATCCCTGCTCAGAGCAACCAATGCAGAGTGGACCACAGGGCCGGCCCCACCCCACTGTGAGACAAGACATCCCTCATTGATCCACAGCCCTCCAGGGGGCAACCATGGAGACACAGTGTGGGAACTGTGCCCGATCTGACCCCATGACACTGAGGCAAAACAGTAAGGGCATGCCAGGCGAGCAGAGGAAGTAAGTTTCCAGGGAATACCAAAAATAAGATTTTTGGGTCAGGGCATGACACCTTATCAGATTCAACTAACAGATTCTTCCTAAAAGTCAATAAACAGATCTTGAACTATTTATAGGCTATTCTTTTTGTAGTTATTGCTTTTTCGATGTTAATAGTTATTTTGTTTTCTTCACTGCTTTATTTTGCTCTGTCTTGTTTTTTTGTGCATATTATTATCTCTGCAGGTCTATCTAGATAATATGGGGGTGATAAACAATCTGGAGGAGAAAACAACAGGACAAACAGTTGGGGGGGAACATGGGAGAGGGGAAGATTGGGGAAAGGAAATGGGTGTTAACAAACCCAAAATCGATGGTGAGGGGGGTGTAAGAGGCCTGGTAGGGCTTAATTAAGGGCAATGTAACCAAGAGGAATTATTGAAACCCAAATGAAGGCTGAGCATGGCAGTGGGACAAGAGGAAAGTAAAAGGAAATAAAAGAAAGAACTAAGAGGCAAAGGGAATTTATAGGTCTAAATACTGCCATGTATATATGTAAATATATCAATATATAGATCTATGTGCATATATTTAAAGATTTCGTATTAAGGGAGCAGATGGACATTGGATCTCCACTCAAGTATTCCCTCAACGCAAGAACACTTTGTTTTATCAAACTGGCATTCCATGATGCTCACCTTCCCAACACAATCGCTTAAGATAAATGGGTATATAAGCAAATGTGGTGAAGAAAGCTGATGGTGCCTGGCTATCAAAAGATATAATGTCTGGGGTGTTAAAGCTTGAAGATAAATAAACGGCCATCTAGCTGAGAAGCAACAAATGGAACAGCACATGGAAACTGCACACCAGCCTGTGTGATCACAAAGTATCAGTTTATCAGGCATCAAAGAACGAAAAATAAATATTATTGTAAATCAGAGGAGGGGGGGGATGCTGAGTGAGAGCCCAAAACCCATCTGTAGGAAACTGGACATCCCCTTACAGAAAAATCACGGGGAAGAGATGACCCAGTCAGGGTGCAGTATAGCAAAAATGAAACAAACAACTTTCCTCTAGTTCTGTAATGTTTCCTCCTCGCCACTATCATTATCCCAATTCTACCTTACAAAGCCAGCTGGACCAGAGATTGTACACTGGTTCATATAGGAACTGGGAACACAGGGAATCCAGGACAGATGAACCCCTCAGAACCAGTGGAAAGCGTAGCTATACCGGGAGGGTGGAGGGAAGGTTGGGTAAAAAGGGGGAACCACTCACAAGGATCTACAAAGAATCCCTCCCTGGGGGATGGACAACAGAAAAATGGGTAAGGGGAGATGTCAGGCAGTGTAAGAAATGACAAAAGAATAATAATTTATAAATTATCAAGGGTTCATGAGGGAAGCTGGAGAGGGAGAGGGAAAATGAGGAGCAGATACCAAGAGTTCAAGTACAAAGAATATGCTTTAAGGATGATGATGGTTTTATAACAAGGGCTCAAGTAGAAAATATTTGGAAATGAATATGGCAACATGTGTACAAATATGCTTGATACAAATGATGCACTGAATGTTTTAAGAGCTGTAAGAGCCCCCAATAAAATCATTGGAAAAAAAAGAATGATGATGGCAACAAATATGCAAGTGTGCTTTGACACATGGATATATGTACGGACTGTGATAAGATTTGTACAAGCCTCCAATGATTTTAAAAAGAAAAAAATAAAAGAGATGGTACAGTAGGCTTCCCAGCCCATAATACGAGAGATAGAGTAAGTTTGCTGACCACCAACACAGGGCAGAGTGGCTTCAGGAAGTCGGCCTCCTAGAGGAGTGTGGACTCATCTGTAAAGCAAAAGTGCTTTGTAACACCAGCCTTAGTAGGAAAGAAGTAATCCCAAAAGACCCATAAGAGAAGCCAGTCTGTAAGTACAGCCAGGATCTGTACCCTGAGTAATTCCTGATCCTGAAGTGTGGCCTGTTACTTCCCTAATAATCCCCACACTCACGATCAGTGAGTTCTCTGTGAGCACTACAACAATTATCAAACCCAGTAGAGAAGCTCAGGGTGCCAATGGAGGGGCAGCTGATCCTGGGTTGGGAAAAAGTTGAAGGAAGGCAGTATGTCTAGCCTCTGCCTCGTAGCAATCATCCTTGAGAAAGTGATTCCTGATTCACCCCTTTGAGACTCTATAAAGGTGCTCAGATGCCCCACCATGCCATTTTTAAACTTGCCCACCATTTCCCCATGATACGAAAAATAAAAATGAGTAATTTTTTTGGGGGGGCGGGGGGGCATCACTGCTCTCCAGTGGTGGGAGTGGGAGGCCCAGCCCCACTGCTGGAATTGAACCTCCGTCCCAGTGGGCCGCAGTCCCACGCACAACCACTAGACCACCGGGGCTCAGCCCCTGTAATTTTTATTATTCAATGGTTTCAAATGAGTAATTTAGTAGACACTTCTTTTGTATTTATTTAAGTATAAGTATTCTTTAGTTCTTAGTATTTAAATAGGAAAAAGCACGTACAGAATGCAATTGTTGAACTCATTATAAGCTAACTTTTTCACTTTCACATACAGCACTGCAGTGAAGCATTCTGCATGTAATATAGGATTTTCTTCTGGATTATTTATTTGGAATAATGGGGGTACAAACATATTACTTAGCTGCATCCCACTTTATAATACCCCACCACCAACACAAGGTCACACTCATTTCCTGACAACTTTACCAGCACTGATAAAGCTTTTCTCTTGGTAATTCCGTGGTTGGAAAATAGGGCCTGATTTAAAAATGCTATGGTGAACAATTTATAGGAAAATGGAAACGTCTTTCTGCATGTTTCTTCACCAACTGCATTAAATTTCAGAAGATATTTAACCTTTTAGATCTTTCATTTCTCCGCCTCTGAAATGGGAAGGGCAGGTTCACCTCACTGGTGCTCGGGAAAGTGAAAATTAAAGAGAGATCTTCCCCAAGTTCCTCACAAAACTGAGAGATTCCAGTCAGTGGTAGGTTAGAAGGAATGGGCATTCTCATACTACAGGTGGGCATATACAATTGAAAACTAATCCAAGGGTGACTACTGACATTCTAAGTGTACACATTCCGCAAGCCAGCAATCCAACTTTTGACATTACCCCACATAAACAGAGCCAACAGCGAGAAGAAAATACTATTGGACGAATACCAGAATCACCCAAATGCCTATCAATATAAGAGTGTTTGAATAAATTAAGACATTCACAGTATGGGCTATTAAACAGCAACTAGAACAAGTGGACTAAATTAGGAAACTAGCCATGATATATCAGTTAGGTGAAGTTTTAAATCGCAAAGCACTATATAGTATAAGCAGCTGTGCGCCCCACTCTAGAGAGGTGCGGGAGATCGTCAGTCCTTCAGAGACCCCCAAAAGGGAAGGTAGTCCCTTCTTCAAATCTCAGTCATATTTGGCTCACTGGGGATTTTTAAATGCCATAGCTAGCAGAGACTTTGTACTAGGCATCTGTCAAATTCCAAGGAACTCTCAGAATTCTGAATGTCTTTCTAAGCAAGGATTCATAAAGGTTACTGAACATGGAGGCTCCAAGTAACAAAAAAATAAAACCAAGTAAGGAGTCAACTTTAATAAGGGGGAAAAATTAACTTATGCTAAATCCCTCCTATCTTCAAAATTCTCCACAAATGAAACACTGTATGATGCAAACCACTGAGCTGTGCAACAAAGTCCACTGAGAATAGGTGAGAATCTGCATTGCTGCCCCTCCCACAGGCTCCCAGGCCCATGGTAGTGAGCAGAGGGCCATTGTGAAGAAAGGGATTCCTCTTCTGGGAGGCCCTGAACATCTTCATTTCCTGCCCCCACCCCCACTCCACCCCCACTCCACCCAGCCCACCCCGCACACACATAGCGAGAAAACACTAAAGAGTAACTAGCCAGTCTCTTAACTCTAAGGAAAATCTTGGAGTAAAGGGAGGAAAAAACATTGGAGGAGGGATAGGCCCATTCTTTCAATTTATCCAAACTAAACATTTTAATCAGTAAGTGGGACCTCTGTTAAAATTTGACTCTGGTTAACTGAAACGCACACCAACTTACCGGGCCACTCCAGTGCCCTCTGAGAAGGGACGGGAGGGCGGCTCACAGAGGAGTAAGACCCACAGTCCACCAGTCACCCCAGAAGTCACCCACCAAGAGTCACTCGTCAACACATAAGGCCTTCAGGATTGCAGCTTTTTAAAATTAGCAAATAAAGTAATCAAACCTCAAACATTTAAATCATTTGAGATCTTCAATTCAGAAAAGAGTCATCATTTTAAACGTACCATGCCTACAATCTTCATCAGCTTGTCCATAGTTTTTCTGCAAGATAAAAAGATACAAGATAAAATGAAGTAGTCTGGGGGCTGTTTTTCACCTAGATGTTATCACAGAGCAGCTCAGCTTTGTTTCATCATTTTTAATCATTAACGCTGCACACTGAGTATGCGGAGCAGAGCTGATGCACGGTGCTAAGGATCAGAGAGTACTCCACAGAACCCAGGACCATCAATCGCAGCGTTACTCCCCTAGGTCATCCCACACTCCACTTCTTCCTCTCTCACCTCAAAATGCCAAAACCTCCTTGCCCATCCCCACTCTCAGTTGATGACTCTATGGAGAAGACATCCACCCTCTCCCCACCAGCTAGAAGGCCTCCCAGCATGCTCTGTTTTCTGCCTGTTCTCAAACACTCTGCTCAGCAGGCTCCTCTCTGAAACCAACCCTACTGTCACCTGCTCAAACCTCTGCATCTTCCCAGCATCTTTTTTGTTTTTAACTTTCGAGTGGACTATTCCTATGGGTGTAACAATATGATGTTATTTCTCTCGTTTCAAAAAGAATCCTGCTGTTGCTTTCTCGCCCCCGACCAGCTACCTCTCCCTGCTTTGCATCTCTTAGTGGCAGAAGGAGCTTCAAAAGTGGAAATGAAAGAGAAATGATTATTTCAATGAACTTTTTGAAGCCCACGTGTGTTTACTTAAGGCGTCTAGGCAGGGAGTCCTTGGGGGTATACAAAGTACTTCCATTTCCAGACAAATCTGAGTTGAATTTTTATGAAAATTAGAACAGGTAGGAACCATTCCTATCTAACTCACTTAACCACATGTAGGTCTTGGTTCAGAAATCACCTGCCTATGTACAAAACAAAAAACAATACAAAAGAAACGCTGCCAGAGCCACTAAAACATTTTTACATTGTACAGGAATAATGATGTTAGACGTGCTTCCCACCCGCTTATTGTTAGGAACCATGGTGGGTATGTCAATTTTTAATGAAGGGAACCTTACAAGGGTTGGCGCTCGTCTGCACTTGTATGACTTGGGCAAACGTTCTTAACTCTATACTCATCTTTCCCATTTGTCTCCTCTGATCCTCACTTCCACCCGCTGTAGTCCGATTCACCATTTCCCTACGAAGTGCTCTCACTCGGGCCACCAGTGACCTCTCCCATGAGCAGATAGAGACACACTCTATGCCTACACTTATCATTAGAGACACAGTCAGGACGCAAGCAATTCTGAGTTCTTTCTCCTCTATCCACAACATCCAATACTGTTAAACCATCTCTCGTGACTCTAGGCTTCTGGGATAGCTCCCATCTGTTTTCCTTCTACCGTAGAGATTGCTCTTAAGGCTGCCATGCTGGTTCTTCTTCTTGTCCCCAGTCTTCACTGTGATACCCCTGGGTGCATCCCTGTTCCCCTCCTCTTCTCACAACTCTAAGATCAGTTATCTTTAGCTCAGTTCTCGCTCCCAAACTCCAGATTTGCATATCCAACTGGTCATCAATATCTCCACTGGGATATCTCAATGACATCTCAAACTCAGTATGTCCAAGACTGAACTCCCACCGTCCCCCACAAAACATGCTGCCCATTCCACTGCCTGCTTGTCGCTATTGATGAAGCATTCATTCTTCCAACTGCTCAAACAAAAACACCCCAAAGTGAGTGATCGATGATTGGGCTTAAACTCTCTCTCTCCACATTCAATCCACCCTGAACTCTCAGTGGTTCAGTTGGAACTAGGAACTAGCCTCTCTTCATTATCTACACTGCTGTCATTTTGGTCTGAGCCACTGTCATCGCTGGCCTGGGGTGATCCCAAGAGCTTCCACACCAGTCTCCCTGCATCTCCCCTTAATCCCTTAGAGTGTGATCTCAACACGAAAGTCAGAATAGTCCCATTAAGCCAGAGCACATCACTCAAAGGCCCACAATAGTTGCCCATAAGAGACAGTGAAAATCAAAGTCCTTAAAATGACCTACAACTTCCACAGGATCTAGCCCCGCTACCTCTCCAACTCTGTCACTCCCCCTCACACACTCTTTTCAGCCACAAGAGTCCTCAAGTCATACTTCAAGCACAACGGATGTGTTTCAACTTCAGGTTCTTCCCATTAACCACACATGCCTCCGCCTCCACCACCACCACGCCACCTCACCCCAGTAGTTAGGCTCTTACGGTTCCATAGGGCTCTCACTCACTCACTTCCTTCTTATCATTTTCTCACTAAAGCTACTTGGATAACCCTATTCCCTATCTCCTTTACTCTATCTTCTTTCACTCAGTTACTACCTTCTAGTCATCTATATTGCTTGCTATCTGTCCCCTCACAAGCCTTTTTTTTCCCCCAACAACATACAACAACCACTCAAGCCGATGTTTAATGCATAACATAAACTCAGTAAATACTGTGAATGAGGGAATCATCCAAAATGCTGCATAATGAGGAAGACAATTGTCCAAGTGTTGAGAACACAGTTGTGGGCCATATTGAGCTGTCACCAGTCACTTCGCTCAGCCTCCCTCCACCTAGAAGGAGCTGATCCATCGATACGGGGAGAGAGGAGCCATCGTCCCACTCAGTGAAGGGCCCATTGGACAGGGATGATCCTGGACTAACCCACAGCGTTCACTCACCAGTTGTAAAAAGGAGGCAATTCTGTAGAGGAGGCTCTCAATTTTGATGCGCTCAAGCTCCAGCGGACATGGCCCCGAGAAGTCAGCCATGGAGCAGTGGCTCAGAGAAAGGAGGGCCTCGGTGCAGTGCTTGAGGGCCATTTCATAGTCCTGCCTCTTCAGGGATTCACACGCTTGTTCACATGCCTTCTCAGCTCTTCTGTCTTCCATGACTCAGGAACAAAACTCCTAGGGACAGGCAGGGAGGAGGGAAAGAGAAGCCTGTGAGGACGTGGGACACATTCTAGCCTCATTCCTGGCTCGGCTGGCTTACGCACGCATCCTAACGAGTTACCCGCCCGCAGCCCTGTGATCCAGGTCACAGCTACACCACAACACAATCGCAGCTTTTACATATAATCCAAGCAAAATGCCCACCACAGCCAGGATCACATCATTAATACAGTCAATTTACGAGATCAATTGATAAATGACACACGACTCTGAATGCTGCAAAGAGAACAAACCACATGCTATTTCGAGAAAAAGAAAATGCTTCTTAGCCAAAGCTCCAAATGTCTCTCTGTTCCCCTCGTCCCACCTCCTTACAGATCTGTGGCTGGGAGTGCAGGGAACCTGAGCTATACTGTGGGTGACTTTCTCTCCCAATTCAGACATCCAGACTACCTTGCATGTCCATTCAGTTAACATTTCCTGAGGGCCAGGCTCTGAACTCAAAGAGGAAACAGGCCAATGCTGCTTTCTAGACTCCCATATTTGAGCAGGATAGGCAAAGTGCAAGTGAACAATTACAAGAAAGACTATTTCCATCGGCCTCGAGGCAGGAGCCAGCCTGCAAGGGTGACTGGGAGTTCACCTGGCACCTCTGGTAGGGAGAGCGCATGTGGGCTTTTCAGAGGGAAGGACTCAAGGGAAAGCAGGGAAGACGGAGCAAAGGCTGCAGCTCTGAGGTGTGAGAGCAGTAAGAGGAGCTGTGAATAACCTCACGTGCCCCCACGAGAAGGGCTTTATGCTCTAGCAATGAATGTTTCCCCATAATGAAGGGCCTTATAGAATCTAAATTCTATATCGAATTAGAAGGGAAAGAAACCAGAAGCAAACAGAGCTATCAATAAGAAATCACTAAAATCATCGAAAGGTGCCCCGATGACACTGAGTTGGGCGGTGAGCTGCTGAACACAAGGTCAGGAGATCAAACCCAGCAGTTACCTCAAGATAGAAAGTGAGGCCTCTGCCACCATGAGTTACACGCTTGGAACCCCTAGAGAGTGCTGCTGTATGAGGCAGTGAAACTCAAAAACCAAGCTCATTGCCATGGCCTCAATCTGGACTCGGACACCCAGGAAGACAGAGTGGAGCTGCCGCCTTGCATTTCTGAAGTCGCACCTCTTTCAAGGAGCAGAAAGCTCCAGCGCGCTCCCAGGAAGGGCCAGCTGGTTTTGAACTGCTGACCTAATACAGCAGCCCAACATGTAACCTGATACATTACAGGGGCTCCTGTGAGGGGCAGTCAGTAGGAAATAATCCAAGTAAGAGATTTTCTACATTACAAGACACGCTACTGACAATTCAGACAGAAATATTCTGTATTCTGGGAGCTGTCCTGTGCACCGCAAACGCGGAAACGCTGACATTGTCTCTGACAAAAAAAACCTCTCCAGACTTGTAAAACAGTCCAACCACTGTGGAAAAGTTTCTGACACTGCCTCAAACAACTAGGAATAAATAGTATACACACACACACACATATATAAAAGTACCCTATATACTGGAGTACAAGCCAACCCAAATATCAGTCGAGGCACCTAACTTTACCACAAAAACTGCATCAAAAATGTGCTGGAAAATTTGGCTTATACATGAATATACACAGTAAATAAAAATTACCATATGCTGGGATGGAGGTTCAATTCCAGCAGTGGGGCTGGGCCTCCTACTCCCACCACCTGAGGGCAGTGATGCCAAAAAAAAAAAAATTACCATATGATCCAGCAACAATGTCTTTGGAATACACCTAAAGCAAACCAGGAGCACAGCCCAAACAGACATACACACACATCCCTGTTCATCACCTCACTGTGCACACTAGGAAGAAGATGGCCAGTCTTACAGCCCAGCAGTGGACGGATGGACATACTTTGACACACGCACATAATGTAACACTCTGTACACTCTTGAAACACCTCATGACAAGGATGGGTTTGGAGGGCATTCTGCTGAATCAAGCTAGCCAAATACAAAGGGCAAATACTGTCCGAGGCAACTCAAGAAAAGATTTTCATACCAAAAAACCCTGACTTTGATGGTTACCAGGAGTGGGGTCGGAAGGGAGGCTAACAGATGGGCAAGTGTTAGTGAGTGAACGGGGAAGGCAATCTACAAGAGGGAGACGGGGCTCAAAGGGAGACTGGACAGAACCAACCATTGGGAGGTTTAATACGCCGATGTTGAATGCAAAAACACAATGACTTAATAATGTTAACCTCACCTAGTTCACAATAGAACGCTTGAAACCAAAAAAGCTGTCTCTAGACTTTGCCAAATATCCCTGTGGGGCAGGATCAGTCCTGGGCAAAAGCAATTTATACGGATAAGCCTCCAGATAGCAGCCACAGTCAATGGAAGGACCAACAGCCTTAGGATTGGCTAGTCTTCTCTACAGAACTCCCTGTCTGTACCTGGAACAGTTACACATCACCAAAGGAGGCAGACAGAAGAGCAGAGCGAGTTGTGCACAGGCTCAAAGTTTTCCTCGCAAGAGAAAACAAAATGGTGGCTGCGATCTGGGGTTCTGGAGGCAGATGACCTGTGTTAAAAACGTCCCCACCGCCAGGTCCCTGGGCTGCAGGGCCCGGGGCCGGTTACTTCACCTGTCTCAGCCCTAGAGTAGGAAACAAACCAGTAAAACCTCCCTCCAAGGGTGACTGAAAGAATTCGGTGAGATTCAGTGTGTGTACTGCTTAAGCGACTCTTACAACAACTTAGTAATCGCTCAACCAGTCTTACAGATCGTTCCCGCCATTTATGTCAATGTAGGTAACAGACATCAATCCAATGATCTCAGCATCAAGTACCAAGCCACATAACACCAATTCTGCCCACTTGACACAAAAATTACTTTAGACATTTCAATACGCTGGTCTTGATGATGCAAGAGTAGCCCCTGCAGAAATGAAGCCGTTTGTATGTAATCAATCAAGGACTGGCTCTAAAGGGAGAGTGCAGACATCGTGCCCCTTATACGACACACGAGGCGGGAAGCTGAATAATACGATGCGGGATTTCAGACTTGGTCCTCTCAGGAGCTTTGGGGGAGGAGGCCTCATTTACAGCGTTAAGGTCTTTGTGCAGCTGGCCTGACCCTGTAGGATTAGTCTCAGGACAAGAAAGGTCTCTGGTTTTGCAGAAGAGTACCACCTGCTGTGCCCCCTCATTCTGAAGAAGCCACCCTTCATTCTCAAGATAACATGAAAACTCTCAAAAAGACAACTGTAGGAAACACATTGCACAACTCTTTTTAATGTATTTAAGCCCCTGAATTATATGGTTTGTGAATTACATGTCAACCAAACTGCTAAAAAAAATGCACAATGTGAATTCTAGAATTGCTTCTTCTCGGTGAAGACCGCTCCAGACACAGCTCAACGTGTACCTGTCTGGGACACACAGACACATCCATAAGTATAGAGCATAGTCCTGCCCCCTCTCCCACACCACCATAACTGCCTGTCCCGAGCACAGGGAGTGAGGCTCTTGAGTCTCTCCTCTGGGACAGAGGCTGGAGTTGTGGGCGCCACTGGAACAAAGTGGTATTTATCACAGAACCACGCTCACCCCCTGCTGAGGGCTCCCTGCATCCGCGTTAATCCTTTCTCTTCCTGCTAAAAACTAACGTCCATTTGACCAAGAAAATTTAAGACCCAGCAAGTTTCTGCATGCTCCTACACCTGTAGGTAATGTAAACTTGGAGGGGGACTTTGTAGGCAGCCAGCTGGGATCAGAAACCTAGATTACAGAATGTATTCCGGATCATTACCTTCAAGATTGCTGGCTTGATGGAGAGAAATGATCATTGGGTATTTTGAGGTTCGCTCTTGTCAGGGGTAAAAGCCCACAATTTTCTTTGGAGAAGTCACCTTTCCTAGGAATTCCTGAGTAGTACCATGTGACTGAGGCTGGCCAATCATCACACAGGAAGTGGGTCAAGGTAAGTCCTAAGGACCAGGGAGACCTGGGCAAATTGTGCTGAGCCTCTGGGAAGGAGACATCTGCTCTTTCCTGCTGAATCTAAAATCTGCCATAAGCGGTGGGCATTTTTTTTTTTTTCATTTTTCTCGCAACTGAAATCTAAACAACAAAAGGCAGCACTGGTTGATGAGGAGGAACTAAGTCCCGATGACTTACCTGAGTCCTTACTTGAATCCAGCGGATCGCGCCAGACTACCACAGTTAGGAGAACCAAAGAACTTATTCCTAGCACGAGTCAATGTAAGCTGACAGTTCAGGTACTTGGAACCATAAAAGTTACAGTTGATATGTCCATATCTGATTAGTTCTTCACAAGATAAGAGAGTCTAAATGTGCTTACACAAGTCAAGTGACTTGTAAAGCAATGGGCAAACAAGCAATGATTACCACAGCAGTGGTCACACGGATAATGATCACTAGTAAGTACAAAGATGAAAGAAATGACTCTGGATGAAGAACTTTATTAGACAGCTACTTTAGGAAAAAGAGCAATGATATCAACAACCACGGTAATAGGAACTATTTACTGAATGCTTACTATTGTATCAAATGCTGTTAAAACAGCATGGACGTTAACTCAATCCTCCCTGTGACACCGCAGTGACTGCCAACCTGCTTCCCACAGGAGGAGACAGAGGCAGAGGCAAGGGAAGAGACCCAGTTTCCCAGTGCACGAGGGGCAGAGACACTCTGCACAAACAAGGCCTGTCTGTACGAGCAAGCGCCAGCTTCATCCACGACACTGGTTCCACATGCGAGCAAGGCTCTAACACGACTTCACGGAGCAGACACCCAAAGCCAGGCTCTCCGAGAAGCAGGCATCAATGGGAACCCTGACGTCATCAAAGTGAAACTGGCATAGGGACTCATTCCACACACCCTTAGTTCCACATTATAAAAGCAGACCTGAAAGCCTGCGCACACCTAAGCCAATCGCCTCCTGAGTAAACACAAGTCCTACGTGCCCCACAAAATAGTATCTGTTCCCTTCCACAAAAGTGAACTTTGAGGCTGCCCTCACCACCAGGTCAACTGACACCACTTTTATAGAATGAGAACTGGTTTTAAAATACATCCATCATCACCCAAAAGAGGAAAAATAAATAAAGAAACTGGACTTTATTAATAAAAGATGGGCCCCAGAGAGAAGACAGGAGCCCTGGTGGTACAGTAGTTACTCCCTAGGATACAATCTGCACAAGGTCAGCTGTTCAAAACCACCAACCACTCCACGGGAGAAAGACGGGGCGTTCTACTCCCGTGAAGGGTGACAGCCTCACAAACTCACAGGGGCAGGTCTGCCCTCTCTCATCGGTCACTGTGTCTGCACAGATCAACAGCAGTGAGTTCAGCTTGAAGGGGGAAGACCAGGAGGAAGTAAACGAGCAATCTGAATGAAGAATTCTGTCTCACATTTGACTTATGTGCTGTGCGATTCCGTTTATCGCACATCCTGAGCCGGTCAGAGCTTGCCTGGGGCTCTACGACTTTGAGGAGAGTGCAGCAGGAAGCACTCAGGGGTGAAGGAAGTGCCCTGGATTAGATCACAAAGGTAGTTACAGACTGCACAGGTTCAATTCCTTTACTGTGCACCAAAGGAGAAGAGTCCGCTTTACTGTATGATCATTTAAAATATAAAAATCTGTTGCGTTTTAAAATATGCACCTCATTGTGAGAGAACTTAATTTTTTTTTTTAATTTAAAAGAAATAGATGTGGGCTGAGCCCCGGTGGCGCAGTGGTTGTGCGCGGGACTGCGGCCCACTGGGATGGAGGTTCAATTCCAGCAGTGGGGCTGGGCCTCCTACTCCCACCACCAGAAAGCAGTGATGCCCCCCCCCCAAAAAAAGAAAAAGAAATAGATTTGGCTGAGTCCTGGTGGCGAAGTGGTTGTGTGCGGGACTGCAGGCCAAAGGGTTGACGGTTCAAATCCAGAAGCAGCTCTCCAGGAGCAAGGCTGGGCTTCCTACTCCCACCAGGGCAGTGATGCCACACCAAAAAAAAAAAAAAAGAAATAGATGCAAAAGAACAAGTTGCCTCCACAGCCTACAAATAAATCCTGGCTCACAGAACCTCACAGGAAAGCCCTAACTGCTGCTCCGCTGTGTTTTAGAGGCTATGAATCTTTACAGAGCAGACGGTCGCAGACGGCTCCCAGGGAGTCGTTGCTGGGTTTCCAACTCCGACCTTCTGGTCAGGTGCCCAGTGCCCAGCCCACTGGGCCTCCAGGGCGCCTTACGTGGCTCCCTCAATGGAAGCCTCGTTCTCAGCCCCCTCCTGCACAGAAAGGCTGTAGAGGCATGAACGGAGGTCCCAGAAGAGGATCTACACACAGAACCATCAAGTTCCCTTGGCATTGAATCTAGGATGCTTTTAAAGAATTCCTTCGTGGCTGGATAGTTGGTCCTGGCTCAAAAGTAAACACTGGCAGAAGAAATGAAATCAATAGTAACCCACAGAGGTGGGAGGCAGGCTCGTCTGGGCAAAGGCATTTTCAGATGAGAAGGGGCTGATTAATAAACATGATTCCCTTCCCACTGTGACCCTCTTTCTGTGACAGCATGAGAATTATCACAAGCCCCTTAGAAATCAAGTCACAAAATACACTTTCATTGAAAAATCAGTTACATCAACCTCTCCTGTTAAGGTAGTCATGAACTAAAGTGACCAGACATCCCGCTTTTGGTGGGACAGTCCCAATTTTAAACAATCTTTCCCACCTCTCTTAGCATTTTTTAAAAGCGCCGATTTTTGGAAAGAATGCACGACAAGCTAGGGCACAGCAGGAGAACGGGAAAGAAATATACCTCCTCTCCACCCTCCCCTCCCAGGTCAATGGTGTCCCGTGTTATCAGTGTTAAAATCTGGCCACTTTATCATAAACCCAAGTTAAAATCACTGTCACTGAGTGTACTCCAATTCGTGCACCCTTACACAGGGTTCCCCAAACAGTAAGTCTTTATGGGAGCACACGGTCTCATCTTTCTCCCACGGAGCTACTGATGGGTTTGCACCACCAACACTACATGCTTCCCTCACAACACCCCAGGCTCCTTAATGGTCCGCCCTTATTTCAAAAAATCTGAATCATTCATGTGATTGGAGACAAATTATATAGGACAGAAATGGACTGTAATCAAATAGCAGAAGTACAGTTATTAGTTACTAAAATTGGTTCAATCTAAATTCAAGATCATTTGTGCACCGGCATCTTATATATGTGCCTTGATTGCAATTGTTTAAATGATCCACCTCATAGATAAGTTGGGTGGAAAGAAGCCATCTACACTGGTAATGATTTCAGCAGACAGGCGAACAGCACAAGCATCACCACCATCTACTCTGACCACATGCTGCCTCAGTATTTACTATCCATAAAACCCCTAATTGGTTTTTCATTCAACCCTAAAACATATTTAATTATTAGACAAGATGATCGATACAGTGATAAGAAAACTTAAAAAGTGAATTATAAAACACATACTTCTTTACGTAACTAGAAGAAATACATATATAAACAAGAACTACAAGGATGGAAATTCATACTTCTTAAAAAGTTAGTACTTCACTCATGCGCTAATCCCTGTGGAAGCTCTAAGGTGATCCTAGCAATGTGACTAAGAAAGATACATCCTGCTTTCTCCAGGGAGGAAAAAGGGAAGACCCCTAATTCCAGAGATACAGCAAGGGTTTCTGAAGGCCTGTAAAACCACCACCACATTCATTAGCCAGCTATCCAGGGTGCCCACAATCCAGCAACAACCTAACTCCCCTCACTCACCTACACAAGGCCCCAAGACCTTGAGGTGCATATGCCCCTGAATCTCTGGCACTGCCATTCACTCTGCCCTCTTCTCTCTCTGGATCTAAGTGTTATAAAATCATTTGGCCTCTTAGTAGTCTATTATCGATTATCAAGAAGATGCCCTATTGTCTTAACACAACTATCTAAAAAAATTCAAGTCAGGTTTAAACCATTTACTGGTATATCCTGATAGCTTCTCAATTCATTAAAACCAGTCAATAAATCATTCAATTTCCTGGTGATTACCTAAAATAACTGAAACACTACACATTCCAAACACTTTGCTGTACCAAATTCAAATCCCATTAGAAGGCCAGATCATAAAAGGAAATGTTGTGTTGTTTTTAAATGCATCTACTCTTATTCAAAACTGGAGTCTATGATTGCTCTACGGGGTACACAGGCAAAACCTTCCACAAAGCAAAACAGAGACATGAAACCACAGAGTAAGCACTAAGTAGTAGTTGAGAGGAGACTAGATCTACTCCAAGGAAGCTAGAAACCAGAACATCTACTACACTCTATTTTGAATAATCTGTTTCAGAAAGAGCCAAGTTATCCTACATTCAATACCACAAAGTGCAATGTTTTAAATGCATAACGGAAATTTTCTGATGGACCTTCTACCATCTATTTATAAGACTAAAATGATTTTGAAAGACAATCTAAATTTTTTAAAGTTGCTATCACCAGGTAAAATTAAGATTCTCACTGCCCTCCAACATTATTACTTCTACTTTTTCAGATGGATTTTCTTAGAAAAATCTGGAGATAGTCTCCTCAGACTCTAATATGATTGGAGTTTCAATAAGGGCAAATTATTTTTAAGAGGTTAATTCTCATTTACCATGTTTACTAGTTAATAAAGATATACATGTATTTTAGAAGTATTCAGAAGCAGGCAAATGAGAAGAACTCAAAGACTAACATATATTAAAACCATTGTTGCTTCTCCCCAAAATTTTGTTATAAAGCATTTTTTCTTCTTTGGATCTCATTTACCCTCCTGCTATCTGTGTATACATGTAACCATATCATAATCCAGAGTTGAGCTTTTTAAATTAGTAGATGCACAGGAATTGCATTATTTTTTAAAAAAGGATTCTGCCACCACCACCACACTTAAAGATGATCATCAATTTACCAACAGATTATGTTCCAAGACTGTATTTTCACGTCAGATGTTTAGAACGTGGAATAAGAACAGAGATTATTGGAAAGGCTTGTTATGAAATAACAAACATTGACAATCCCATTTTCTTTTGGGGGGGGGGGGGGGGGGGGCATCACTGCCCTCAGGTGGTGGGAGTAGGAGGCCCAGCCTTTTGCTCCGTGGAGCTGGAATGGAACCTCCGTCCCAGTGGGCCACAGTCCTGCACACAACCACGACGCCACAAACCGGTATAGACTTTATTATTGTCTTTTTAATCAAATGTGTGGTGGGCTTAGTCATTTCTAAGTTAACTACTTTTACCTAGTTCCTTAAAGGATCTGGAAAGCGGATGAAGGGACTGTACCCCTGGCGAAGGGAAGGCTGGACAGCAGCAGGGTGGGTCCCGAGCAGTCAGCAGAGTGGATCTTAGACCCCAGGGGCACACCCACTGCCATTAAGTAGAGCTGGCTCCACAGGGTTTGGGAGACGCCATGCTGAGCAACTGATGACTTTCAACCACTGGTTACCAGTCCAATACCGCCACCAGACAGCGCTAGGCCTAAATCCAAGAGCCAGTAATTGTAGTGACACAAATGCTCAAAATGCCTTTCTCTAGCTGGGAAAGAAGTGGAAATGTGAACCTTCAAGAAACACTTTTTCCTGCTGACTCCTAAATTAGAATCTTAGCTGAGCCTGGCGGCGCAATGGTTGTGTGCGGGACTGCGGCCTACAGGGTTGACAGTTCAAATCCAGCAGCAGCTCTCCAGGAGCAAGACTGGGCTTCCTATTCCCACCAGGGCAGTGACGTGGGGGGAGGGGGGAGGGGGAATGGGATTTAGAATCTTAAGACAATCATTTCTAGTCTAACCTTCTATTACTCAATATAAAACACTATTAACCCCATGTCAATAAGTCCATTCCCACTCACAGTGACAGTTTGTAGACAGGTCAACAGGCCAGGGCCATCAAGTTGCTTCTAACGTACAGCACTCCTGTACAGGACCTCCCAGGCTATGAGTCTTCACAGAAGCAGACTGCCTCAGCTTTCTCACACAAAGGGGGCTGGTGGGTTTGAACCACTGACCTTGCACCGAGCAGTCCAAGGCTTACCCCACAGCACCACTAGTCCCATGACATAAAGACTCAGGCATGTATCCTGATATCCAGATGCAAACTCATTCCCCACTTCCCAACGTGCTCTGCCCATGGAGGACCAGGGGCTCGCAGGGCAGAGCAAGGGCAGAGGCGGGAAACTGGTCCTAATCCTTAGGAGGCTAAGCAAACACAGAAAAGCTATAAAGCGCAGGGCAAGGTTCAGTGTGGCTGCCAGGGGCAGGCTGGGAAAAGAAGGGTAGGGGGTGGGGGCGGGGGCAGGCAGAAGGGAATCCCTCAGGCTGCTGGCAGCTGAGGAGCCTGGGGAAGAGATTGAGAGGAAGAAGCAGAGAAAGCAGGGAAGGCGAGATCAGAAAAAGGGCTCCCGAGATAAGGAAAGGGGGCAGGGGAGATGAAAAGCAAAGAGAGGTCTATGCCAGAAGAGTTTCTGCTCAGGTGTCAGCGGACAGAGAACTTCCTTCCTGGAGGGGGTTGTTGATATTTAAGGAAGCAGTGGAGGTATGTGAAGCCTATAAAATGAGAGGGGAAATCTTTCCATGAAAAAATAGGGCTGAGCCCCGGTGGCATAGTGGTTGTGCGCGGGACTGCGGCCCACTGGGACGGAGGTTCAATTCCAGCAGTGGGGCTGGGCCTCCTACTCCCACCACCGGAGAGCAGTGATGCCCAAAAAACTAAAAAAAAAAAAAAATACTAACGTGCCCCCCGCCATAGAAAAGCTGAGCATTTTCTTCATGCACCTTTGCGTTTCCTGGATGAGAATGTTTACTTGTTTGAGGAAGAATTTCAAACTGAGACTAATTTTTTCATTTGCTTCATTTCAAATAGTATATAGGTCAGTGGTCAAGAGTATGGACTTGAATCCAGATCTACCCAAGTCTGACCAGAGGCAATTCGGGGAAAGTCTCGGTGCCTCCAGCTCCACTTCTATAAAATGGGGATT
The DNA here is from genome assembly GCA_004026705.1 of Nesogale talazaci. NCBI lineage: Eukaryota > Metazoa > Chordata > Mammalia > Afrosoricida > Tenrecidae > Nesogale > Nesogale talazaci. The sequence goes on from PVJH01016702.1 coordinate 44,037, forward strand.
TTTTTTTTTTTTTGGCATCACTGCTCTCTGGTGGTAGGAGTAGGAGACCCAGCCCCACTGCTGGAATTGAACCTCCGTCCCAGTGGGCCGCAGTCCCGTGTAAAATAGGGATCTTAACAGTACCTACCATGACTGTCACAAGGATTGAGTAAATATGTAAAGGGGTAGAGACTATTGGAAAGGCTGAAGTTCCAGAGGTCCCTTGGAAGAAAGGTCTGGTGACCTCCTTCCCCGAAAGTGAACTCCTGAAAAGGCTATGACGCACACTTCGCCTCACTCTGCAGTACCTGGCAGGTGGGTAAATGAGTAAAGCACGTGGACTGGTGCCTGGCCCAGCATAACCACTACCAAACATTAGCTAGTAGTCAACTCTGGGATAGACAAGTCCCACTGAGAGCTGGAAGTTGGCTGCTCTGTTCACCCCGTGGAAGTCCTGGGGCCTGGCATAACCAGCACAATAAAACGAATGAAAAAACATAAACTTCAAGTCAATACATATACTCAAACCACTTTTTTTTAAATGCGTTTCAAATTTATGTTAGACTTCAGCTTTCAGAGTAATTTCTTTGCAATTGAGCCAACAAGGGCGGAAGACCCAGGTCAGTTGATCCCTTCTTCAGAGATACTGGCATGATGACTGCATCCACAAGGTTGCTCTGGGTTGAATTTCAGAGGCGGGACAAAGTAAGGGCAAGCAGCCTTTTCCATTTCAAATCCTGGAAGTCAACTGTAGAGAAGAGAACTCATGCTGGATGAAGAGGGGGAGTGGCTGGATGAAAGAAGCAGGATGACCTGCTCCAGGACATAACAGAGAAATGCTTGCCAAGTCCCGAGTTCAGAATTTTTATTTTCTTTCTGAGATGAAGGAAAAAAGCACCTAAAGGTCAAGGACAGTGTTCTTCTTATGAGGAGTAAGCCCCATACATTCCATCAGCTGCAAGCAGCAGACAGCGACAGGCCTCGCAGCCAGCTCTCGGGCCCAAGGCCGGCACCTCACTCCGCCATCTTCCCTCCTTCTCAAATGCGCCTCCACCTTTTGTTTTTAAACATCTAAAATCTGCCTAGTATCTTAGATTTCAAAGTTCACAAGAGGTCTGACATCCCTATCTCCTGTGTTTCCATAAAGAAGCTGAGAGTTCTATCTCCATCTGGCAGATAAACTGGCCTCAGAAGTGATTTGCCCAAAGACACAAAGTCTGAGGCAGCCCAGGAATTCCGGGAGTTAATCCGGCTTCTCTTTCCTCTAGACCCCACCAGGAAAAGCTACCCAAGTTACCCGCATACCACCCTCCAACAACTCAATTCCCTTTAACTACACACACAGTTTTAGGTCACCACCAAAAGCTATCCTGTTTACTTCAAAATCATCGGGGGGAGGGGGGATTGCGTGTCCCAGGGGGGCTTGTAGATAAAATAGCATTGGGCAATAGTTGAAAACTGTTAAAGTTGGATAACGGGGGGAAAGGGATTGATTATATTCTTCGAATCTGTAAGTTTGAATGTTTCCATAATAACTCCTCATATTTAAAAAATAAAAGCTTTTGCGGGCGCGCACACACACACGCCACTTCCGGCCCTAGTGCTGCTGTTAACTGGGTAAGGAAGGCGCCACAGCAGAGACCTTCAGCTCCTCAGGGTGAGGTCTGGAAGGGGGCAGGGCTGGGAAGCCGGAAATGTCCTCTTAGCTCTGCTTCAACTGCAGACCGACCAGACAGCTACGTCCTCTGGACCCTCAACTTCCTCATGTGCTGGTCCAAAGAAAGCTCTACAGTCCCACCCAGGATTAAAACTCTAATAGAAACATTCTACTAGTTTAAGCTCCACTTACTCCAAACCACGTGCATCCTTGCTCTAACCTACAACCTATTCTTCCTCTGCCCTCCCTACTCAGGGCCCGTTCTTCCAGCCACCCAACCCTAAAAACCACAGACAGCTCTGACTCGAGTGGCTCCTCGGCACTGTTCCCTCCAATCTCCCAATCCTTTCTCCAGCCCAGCCCCTCCGACCATAACCAAGGTCCCCAAATACACGCAGGCCTCCATCATCCCTCACTGGAACTAGTACCATGAACACAACCAAAGTGCCCATCTCCAGTCTTTCCTCACTGCCAGCCCATCATACTGAGCCTCAGTCTGACACTGAACATACCATACACCAGTCTAACCTACTGCCAGCCTCAGTTTCCACGATATTTCTTTTGTGGAACCCAGGGCCCCCAAATCAAAGCAAACTCAGGGCCATGGGAACGACGCTAACTCCCAGCGACCCTGTAGGACAGGCTGGACCTGCCCCGTGCAAGTCCACAACTGCCACTGTTGGCGCCAGTGGGAAGGCCAGTCTTTCTCCCAAGGAGTGGCTATGTGGTTTCAGAGTGTGCATCTTGTGGATTGCAGCCAAGTAACAGAGGTATTACATTAGCTGATGTTATTTAAAAAAAAAAATTAGCTTGATATTATCACATGTCAGGCCCTGCCCCCAACTTTGTTCAAACTGTCCCTCCCTCTGGAATGCCTTTCTCTTTCCAGGCTCACCTTCTGGGTCCAGCTGGAGCCTCACCCAGGTTGGCGCATTCCCTAACACCCGCAGGGGGACCCTATCACTCCATGCACTAGATCCCTAATCACTTGGTGTAACCTCCTTTAGAGCACCCATTAATTTCCTATCAGTCATGTCATTTGGGGGGTGTCTGTTCTGACACAGGAGAAATTGTGAGGATGCAGCAGCACTGGACGGGGCTTCATTCTGTGGTACTGATAGGGACTGTGAGTTGTAACCAACTCCGCAACACCCAGCACCACCAATTAATTCTCCCCCCCAGATAACTCGTTTCTCATCAACAGGAAGTATTTGGTTCATGTTCATACCCTTCAGAGCAGGGCTTGGATGCCATGGCAGAAATAAAATGTTCTACCAAGTGACTGTGACGGCTCTCCTCACAGCCATAAAGGGGGCCTGTGGAGGCCAGACTCCAGACGTCCAGAGCAACCGCCTCCTTCAGTGCCCCCCGAACAGCACACTGAGCCCTCAGAGATACTCAGCACCGCATAGGGGACACAGTGGGTACTTCACAGACACGCTCGGCTGAATCAACCATCCCCTAAGACAACCTGCCACCTAGACCAGGGCATCGTCACTGTTTGTGCACTTTTTATCTTTTAAGTTACAGCTAGTTCAAAGCCCATGTCTTAGTTTAGTGCACAATACAGCAGGAAGAACTTTAACAATATCAACGGAGAAATGCAAGTGAACTAAATACACCTATTCCCCCTTGACCAACCATCGCTTATTCAATGTCTCAGGTTCACAACTTTGAAAATTTGCCAGACAGCACCTCTGATGAAACTGACCCCATACAGGGCCAGGCAGCCGGGGCCCTCTGCGGGCCACCTGAATGATGTCCAGACGCCCCAATGACAACTGTACCACAAGAAGCACTGTGGCTGACTGGAAACGAGATACCTTTCCCTTTCATCAATGACAGCTCAATCCAGGCATTAAAGACACAAGGTGACGGGGAGACAACACAAGACCATGGGCAGGCAAAAGGAGGTCAGGGAGGAATTCAAAGGTGCTGGAGAGGTTGATAGAGGGAGGTACAAAGAAGGGGGGGGAGAGTAGGGTTCCCATCTCGGGTAGATGGCAAAAGGGGGCCAGAGATGAAGAGCAGGGTCCTCACACAGGACTGGTGAGCAGGAGGCTGCAGACAACACCCAACCACCATCATCACCCTCTGCCATGGTGACAGGGAAGGTGTGGTTGGGAAGTGGAACATACCCCGTCGTGTGCATCCTAAGGACAGGCCCTAGGGCAGTGAGTCATGGGGTAGGGAACAAAACTGGTGCAAAGATGTTCCTGGAAAAAGAGGGGCCAGACTTCAAGCCGTGCTCCACGCTGTGAGTGCAACACTGAAGCAGGGAACCAGCACAGAGGTCTGAGGGGTCGGCCCCAATCCCAAGCAGGTGGACAGCCACCCCTCTCCCAGCATTTACTTCAGAAGACAGCACTGAAGCTAAGGCTCAGGGAGAGCGGCATGTCTGATCAGAGCACAGAGGAGCAAATGAAGGGGGAGGAAGAGAGAGTGGAGCACATCCTGGCCCACCCAGCCCTGAGGACGATATCCTTACTCGGAGAGAACCATACAGCCAGCCCCACTATGTGACACAGCATCCTTCACTGACCCATATATGGCCCAACAGGGAACCACAGTGGACACACGATGTGAGAATTGGGCCTAATCTGACCCCACCACACCAAGGCAAAAAACTAAGGGTGTGCAACAGAACAGCAAGGGGACCAGAGCAAGGAAGTCCCCAGGGAGTACCAAAAATAGACTTTGGGGCCAGGGCGTGGCACACTCCTAAAGGTCAACAGACCTTGAACTATTTACAGGCTTTGTTTTTTTTTAATTGTCATTGGTTTGTTATTGCTGTTTTGCTGTCTTGTTTTCTTTTTTTGCTTTGCTTTGCTGTCTTGTTTTTTGTGCATATTATTCCCTCTGCAGGTCTATCTAGATAAGATAAGCAGACAAACAATCTAGAGGAGAAAACAACAAGACCCACAGTTGACTGGGGGAGGGGGGGGCACATGGGACAGGAGGGGGTGGGGCAAAGAAAGTGGGAGCTAATCCAGAGACAAGGGAACAAGTGATCCAAAATGAATGGCAAGGGGGGTGTAAGAGGCCTGACAGAGCTTAATCAAGGACAATGCAACTAGGAATTACTGAAACCTAAATGAAAGCTGAGCATGATCATGGGACAAAAGGAAAGTAAAAAGAAATAGAGGAGAGAACTAGGAGACAAAGGGAATTTATAGAGGTCTAAATACAGTCATGTACAAATGTAAATTATGTATGTATGGTGATGGGGAAATAGATCTACATGCTTATTTTATAGGTTTAGTAGTAAGATAATAGACATTGGGCCTCTACTCAAGTACTCCCTCAATGCAAGAACACTTTGCTCTATCAAACTGGCATTCCATGATGCTCATCTTCCCGACATGATCACTGAAAACAAAGTGGGTACATAAGCAAATGTGGTGAAGAAAGCGGATTGTTATGTTACACTGTTACACTGATGATGCCTGGCTATCAAAAGATGTAGTGTCTAGGGTCTTAAAAGGCCTGAAGATAAACAAGCGGTCATGTAGCTGAGAAGCAACAACATCCACATGCACAACAGTCTGTCTGATCATGAGGTGTCCATGAGATCAGGTATCAGGCATCAAAGAACAAAAACTCCTATTGGTGTGAATGAGGGGGAGTGTGGAGTGGGGACCCAAAGCCCACAGTAGGAAACAGGACATCCCCTGACAGAAGGGTCACGGGGAGGAGACAAGTCAGGCAGGGTGCAGTGTAGCAACAATGAAACAGACAACTTTCCTCAATTTCTTAAATGCTTCCTCTTCCACCCCCACCCGCTGTCATGATCCCAATTCTACCTTACAAATCGGAGTAGACTGAGTGTGTACACTAGCACAGATAGGAACGAGAAACATGTGGAATCCAGGACAGATGACTCCTTCAGGCCCCTTGGTGAGAGTGGCCATACCAGGAGGGAGGAGGGACGGTGGGGTAGAAAGAGAGAACTGATGACAAGGATCTACATAGAACCGCCTCCCTGAGGGATAGACAACAGAAAAGTGAGTGAAGGGAGATGTCGGACAGGGTAAGACACGATAAAATAAAAAGAACTTATAAATTATCAAGGGTTCATGGGGGGGTGCAGGGAGGGAGAAAAAATGAACTGATGGCAAGGGCTGAAG
>PVJH01016703.1:0-23863 GCA_004026705.1 Nesogale talazaci
GGGGACCCTAACAAGGCCAGCAGCGAATACAAAAAGCTAATTCACCGCAGGCGGATACAGCAGGAGGGGCCCGTGCCTGGGAACGGACAGCATGTGGGGGGGGGGGGTAAAGGCGAGGGCTGGGGGTGGGAAAGAGAAGCCTTCCGCGCGATGGGCTAACACAGGGGCCACCCCGTGGGGTTCGATCGTGGCCCTGGTGAGGCCGGTGCAGGACCGGTCAGTGTTCGTTCTGCTGTCTGTACAGTCTCTAGGTGTCAAAGCTGGGGCTGGGGTCACGTAGCCTTGCGTCAGTTCCAGCTCATACGGACAACAGAATGAAGCCTCGCTGGGCCCGGGGGCCCCCTCAACAGGGGTTGTCTGAGGCCCCGGCTGCAGCCAGAGCGTCTGTCCATCTCCTTGAGTGCCTCCTTCTCTTTCGCTGCCCCTCCACTTCACCAAGCATGATGCCCTCCAGGGACTGGTCTCTCCTGACAACACGTCCTAAGTATGTGAGAAGAGGGCCCTCCACCCTGGCCGCTAAGGAGCATTCCGAGACAGATGTGGTCAGGGTCCGAGATTCCTGTTTTAAGTGCGGAGTGGAATGGCTCTTCCAGGAAGAGGGAAGAGCGTGCCGGCGCTCACGTCCTTCCCCGTTTGGCACGGTCTTCCCCACAGGTGGCGGCGATGACTGAGCGGGTACCTCCTTCACCCAGCCCACGCCAACAGAAGGGGACGCCCTTCCCAGAGTAACGGCCCCTGAACTCCCAACATGGAAGCGCACTGGCCTCCCAGGGACCACTTGTCCACTCTGAGCCAATCACCGGGCCCCCAAGCACTGTGCTCCGATAGGCTACTCTGAGTTTAACCAAGTCCTTTGGACCCACTCCATCTCCCGGGTGGGGTACCTCTAGACTTTCTCCTCCGGTAACCCCCCAGGGGCAGTTCTGCCCTCCCCTCCAGGGTCCCTCTGAGTCAGAATGGATTTGACGGCACTAAGGTGGTTGGTTGGTTGGTTGGGGGAGGGGTACTTCTGGACAGCCAGCTACATCAGTCTAGGACAAGAGCTTTGGTGGTCTGTTTTACAATCATTGTCCTGGTGACCAGAGCACACGTCTTGTACCAAACAGACCAACCCCAAAGAGACAAACAAAAACAAGCCCCGCCACTGCCAGGGGGGCCGGCTCTTACTCTACTGGTCCTCCAGGGGGCTCCTAAGAGTGTACATCGTTACCAGAAGCCAACGCTACCATCTGCCTCCTGGGTTTGAACCGCCAACCTTGAGGTGAGGCAGGCCAATACCGGACCCTTAGCACCCCCCAGGGCTCAGGCTTGTAGGGTTTGCCTCAAAGTGACTTTCTGGATTATCAAAAAGAACTGCCCACTCCTCGGAGGACCAAGCAGCAAGAAGAGCACACACACACACACACACACATACACACACGTGGCCCTGGCCGGAATCCAGAGCTTTCAGAAACCAACATCTCAGTACCAGGGCGCACACACCCTGGTGCTGTGCACACTGGCTGGCCAGGCCGCCCGGCCTTCAACGACTGGCAGCCGTTATGAGCAGTGCTGCTAGTGCCGCTCCAGGGAGGGACGTTGGCTGGCACGATCCTATCAGCAGATTACATATTTTGAATGTTTGCTGTGTCCCCGGGGTCAGGGTCATGCTTTACAGAGGAGAAAAGGCTGCTGCTCAGATAGGGCTAGTCACTTGTCCAGGGGCACACAGCAAGGAAGTCTGTCTGACCGCCAGAACCAGAGAGCTGTTCCGTGTCCCCCAAGTGGCCACTGGACCCAGAGGCCCCTGACCCTCTCCTACCCAGTGAGGCGGAGCTGTGGCCTCTAGGCTTATCTCTCCCCAGGCGGCCTGCAGGCCCCGCCCCCCCCCCAGGGGGGTGGGGTGGGAAGCTGCCACTTGGAGGCACTGAGCCGGGAAGAGGCTGGTCAGCTGTGTCCGGCAGCAGAGGCAGCTGCTGACCCAGCTGTGAAGTGAGGTTGAGACGGGGTGGGGGGGCTGAGCCCTGGGCCCCCATCGTGGGGCCTGTTCCATGGACCCTCTTTGGGCACCCCGAGTTGGCTCTCTCTGTCTTCTGCTGGCGGGAACCACCTGGGCCCCCTTCCCCAATCCAGACGCCAATTTTGAACGCAAAGGTAAGGAGCGCGCTGCGTGTGAATGTCCACACTGGAGGTCCTGGCTGGCTTCCGGCGGGGCGTACTGGAGGGGCAGCTAAACCTCCCAGGTTGGGTCCCAGAGGAAGGGTCAAAGGGGACATACAAGTCCCTACTTTTAACCTTTCCAGAAGCCATGGCTATGGTCAATCCCGCCGGAGGGCGGGGTGGGGGTGGGGCGGTGGGGAGCGGTGACATGGGATCCGGCCCCCCCTAGCCCCCTGCAGACTGAGTCCTGGAGGCCAGTGCACCCCGTGGACTCTTGCTGAAGCGCAGGAGGTCCCGCCCGGTCCCTGGGGCCGGCTGCAGGCGACTGTAAACACAAATGCTGCGTCTGGCGCCAGGTCCCTGGATGCCCGCAGGCCCGAGGAAGGGGGCGGGGGCCACGGTTGGCGCTATCGGGCCGCGGGGCGCCTGCCAGCGCAGATAGGGGGCCCGCCCCCACCGCGCACACCCACCCTCGCGCACGTCCCGGGTTGGGTGGGGTGCGCCTCGGGCGGGGGAGCCCTGGAGCGCTGCGCTCCCGGGCGCCGGCCGCCGGAGGGCGGTTGCGGACACGGGAAGCGCCAGGCCGGCAGCGGGGTGCCTGGGAATGAGGGGGGTACCCCTCGCCAAAGCCCGCTGAGGGGCCTCGGCTGGGGGCAGGGTTCGTTCTTATCGGACCCCACAGGCGGCCAGAGGGGAGGGGGGCAGTGGCCCGGGAGGATGGAACTAGGCTTCCCAGACCCCCTCCCCTTATCAAGCTCCCCCACCCACCCACAGTGGCCCTGCTGGGGGCCCGGGAGCCCGGGGAGCTGCTGTGCTTCACGGAGCGGCTGGAGGATTTGGTGTGTCTCTGGGAGGAAGCCGCCAGCGTCGGGGTGGGCCCGCACAACTACAGCTTCACCTATCAGCTCGAGTGAGTGAGGCCCACGGGTGCGGCTGGGGGCAGGCGGGACAGCACTCCCTGGAGGTCACAGTGGAGGACTGGGCAGCCCCTCCCCTGTTGTGTGAAGTCCATGGGGTCAGGCAGGGACATTCCCACTGAAATCCCCAGACATCCCGGCTGGCTGGGACGAGCTCCCTCCAAACCTCAAAGCAAACCAAACTCATCGCCCTGGAGCTGATGCCGAGGCCTAGCGACCATAGCCCGGGGTCCCCCTGCCCCCGTAGCTTTCTTTCCAAGACTGTGGGTCTTTATGGACCTTGAAAATCTCCTTTCTTCTGCGGAGCAGCTGGGGGCTTTGAACTGCAGACCTCGCAGTTCGTCAGAGTAACCAAAGAACAAACTCACTGCCACCACGTCAATTCTGACTCGGGGTGGCCCAATGGGACCGGACAGAACGGCCCCTGTGGGTTTCCAAGGCTGTTCCCCAGCGGAGCAGCTGGCGGTTTTGAAAGGCTAACCTGGTGGTCAGCGGCCCGCCCCGGGCTCCCCAGGAAGGACACGCCCACCTCCGACGTCGGCGGAAGGCTTCCCTGGGGGGCGGCGGGCATGTAGCACCCCTCCGTGGACTGGAGACCTCTGTCAAGGCGGGACGACCTTCACCCTCCACAGGGCTGCCCCGTCCCTAGCAGTTGTGCCCGAAATGCCCCCAGGAGCGGGCAATACGGTCTCCCCAAACTGCCCCCTTCCCTCCCTCCCCCCTCGGTGCACAGGGGCGAGCCCTGGAAGCCATGTCCCCTGCGCCAGGCGCTCACGGCCCGCGGCGCGGTGCGCTTCTGGTGCTCGCTGCCCACCGCCGACACGTCGAGCTTCGTGCCCCTGGAGCTGCGCGTCACGGCGGCCGGCGCGCCCCGCTACCACCGCACCATCCACGTCAATGAAGTGGGTAGGTGCACCGGGAGGGACGGGGAGGGGCTCCCGGGCGGGCTCCCGGGAGGGGGCCTCGGTCCCCGCCGCCTTGACCCTCCCTCCCCTCCCGCAGTGTTCCTGGACCCTCCCACAGGGCTGGTGGTGCGGCAGGCGGACGAGGGGGGCCACGTGGTGCTGCGCTGGCTACCCCCCCCTGGCGCGCCCATGACCAGCCACATCCGCTACGAAGTGGACGTCTCTGCCGGCGGCGGCGGCGCGGGGGGCGCGCAGAGGGTGAGGCCCGCCCCCATGCCCCACCCCATCTTTAGTTCCAGTGGGGCTGGGTGGGTGGCGAGGGCACCGACAGGCCACCTGGGCCCTGGCACCCCTGCGCGCCTCCCTTTCTCCCCCAGATCCCATCCCTGACACCCGCCGCCCCATTGTCCCAACGTCCAAGACGCCTCCACGCCCCGCTGCCGGGGCCCCTTCCGCAGTGTCCCTTCAGCCTTCCAGAATCCTCCATGTCCTCAACCCCACTGCTTGCCTAGTTCTAGTGACCACGTTCGAATTCCTCCCTTCCTCGCCCAGACGCGCCGGGCCCCGCCCCTCACCGGGCCCCGCCCCTCACCGGGCCCCGCCCCCAGGTCGAGATCCCGCCGGGCCGCACGGAGTGTGTGCTGAGCAACCTGCGGGGCAGGACGCGTTACACCTTCGCGGTCCGCGCGCGGATGGCCGAGCCGAGCTTCGGTGGCTTCTGGAGCGCCTGGTCGGAGACTGCGTCACTGCAGACAGCCAGCGGTGAGGCCTAGGGCCGCGGGGGGGGGCGGGCGGGGGGAAGAGGAAAGATGGGGGGGTGTAGGGAGGGAAGGGGAGGAGCCTGGGGCAAGTGCACCCTCTGACCCCCTCTGCACCGGCCTGCCAGACCTGGATCCTCTCATCCTGACGCTCTCCCTCATCCTGGTGGTCATACTGCTGCTGCTGATCGTGCTCGCTTTGCTCTCCCACCGCCGGTGAGCCCCCCTCCAAGGCCCGAGCCCGCCAGTCTCCGTGTAGCCCGTGGTGGGAACAAGAGCACCTTGAGCCCTTGCGATCAAGGGCACACACACACACACCCCAGGCAGATCCAAACGTGGTTAAATTTCTCTGCTGCATTGACCTTACCACCTCACTCGCTACCCCTTCCCCAATTCCTTGTTCGGTCCCTACCCCCCAAGGCCATTAGCTTCTATAAACACAACTGGATGGACTTCACGGAAAGACTTCCGCTCCTGGGTCCTCCATCGGGTGCCTCTGAGATGTGGTGTGATCTGAACAGCCTCCGGGCGGCCTATGGACAACCAAGCCTACACCGGATGGTTACATATCCCGATTCTGAGATTCTGACTCACATCGACCCCACCGTGCCGGGTAGCACTGCCCCTGTGGCTTCCGAGAGATGGGCAACCTGAGGCCAGGAACCTATGCCCCTGTGACTGGCCCTTGAAGGGACACTGCTCTCTGGTGATACATACCTCCCCCCGCCCCCCACTTCCTCCATTTCCTTTGGCTTCCCCAGGGCTCTGAAGCAGAAGATCTGGCCAGGTATCCCGAGCCCCGAGAGCGAGTTTGAGGGCCTCTTCACCACGCACAAGGGGAACTTCCAGGTAGGTGGCCTGCTGGTCCCCTCTGGCCCAGGGCTTTGGGCCAAGCCCCCCAGGCCTCTGAACTGGTTGCTACTGTTCCCGCAGCTGTGGTTGTACCAGAATGAAGACTGCTTATGGTGGCGTCCCTGCACCCCCTTCGTGGAGGACCCCCCTACCCCGCTAGAAGTTCTGTCTGAGCGCTGCTGGGGAGCCACCCAGGCAGTGGAGCCAGATGTAGCAGATGAAGGGCCCCTGCTGGAGCCAGTGGGCCAGGAGCAAGCCCGGGACCCCTATCTGGTGCTGGACAAGTGGCTGCTGCCCCAGAGCCTGCCCGGTGAAGGCCTCCTGGGGCCTGGTGGCAGCGTGGACATGGCAGCCACAGATTCGGATTCAGATGCTTCCTCCTGCTCCTCCGTCTTGGTCAGAAAGCCCAGGCCAGAGGGGGCCTCCGCTGCCAGCTTCGAGTATACCATCCTGGACCCCAGCTCCCAGCTCCTGTGTCCACGGGCACTGCCCCCCACGCCACCCCACCTTAAGTACCTCTACCTTGTGGTCTCCGACTCCGGTATCTCCACTGACTACAGCTCTGGAGGCTCCCAGGGGAGCCCAGGGGATGCCTCTGACGCCCCCTACCCCAACCCCTATGAGAACAGCCTTGTTCCCACTCCTGATCCCCCACCCCCCAGCTACGTAGCCTGCTCCTAGGGGCCCAGTCCAGAAGTGCCGGAGATCCAGCACAGCCTGGCACTCAAGTTCTGATCCAGAGCAAAGACCCACTGGGCAGGGTTGTCTAAGTCATCCTCAGGGCTGGGGACATGGGTGACATCGGTGTAAAGCCCAGTCCATCCAGCTCAGGCCATCAGAGCATAACCAGAATTCTTCAAAGAGCATATATAAGGGGACAGCTCAATCTTCTCTCCGTGTCTTTTCCAAACACCCATCCAGGCCTGAATAAAAGTGCTTGGACTCTCGGTTTGAATTTGTGCATCTGGTGCACGAACAACCGACGTTAAATAAATGGATCTGTCGCTGTAAATGACACTAGCTGTTTTAATGAACTCGGCACAGTAGATTGTCTCATCTCTCGACTCCAAACAGGTGGGCTGCCATCCTGGGGGAGAAGGCAGAGGCCCAGGTGTTTCTGTCTCAGGCAGAGGTTCTCAACCTGTGGGTCGTGACCCCTTCGGAGGTCAAAAGACCCCCTTCACAGGAGTCACCCGACTCAGAACTACAGCAAAATTGGTTATGAAGTAGCAACGAAAATAACGTCATGGTTGGGGGGCGGTCACCCCAAACGAGGAGCTGTCTTAAAGGGTCGTGGCATTAGGAAGGTTGAGAACCACTGGTCTGAGGCTTCATTACTCCCCAGGGCCTTCTTGGCTCTTCAGCGGGCATCTCACCAGGCAAGCTTCAGAAGATCGACCTGGCCAGGAAGGGTCTCTGCCTTCTCATGGTTGAGTAGACTGACAGTCCTGTGATGCCTGCTACACCCATGGAAGGCTGGGAAATGTCATTTAGCAGGCTGCCCAGAGTGCAAGGGGGAAGGGATTGAGGGAGCCCAGGTGGTGCCGTTCGGGAGAAAGGGCTCTCTATTCCTATAAAGATGACCGTCTTGGGAACTCACAGACCCCATCCTACAGGGCCGCTCTGAGCCAGCGTCCACTCCATAGCAAGGACTCTGGGGCTTGGTGGTCTGTTGGGCGGGCAGTCCAGACCCCCCAGCAGGTTCTCCCTGAGAGAAAGATGAAGCTCTCTGTTCCCAGGTAGTCTGGGGAACCCGATTCAGGGTCACTGTGAGTCAGAAGTGACTCCAAATTGAGTCTTGGGCTCCGGGTCTTTGCTCTAGGAGACATTATCATTCAGGGGGCCTTCCTTGGAGGAAGCATTCAGACGCAGCTGCTACGTGGTGGTGAGGGTGTGGGCCAGGGCAGTCCAGGTTAAGCACTCTGAAGACAGTTTGGTGTAATCCAGGAAGGCAGAATAGGAGCCCCGGTGGTGTAGTGGTTAGGAGTTGGGCTGCTAACCACCAGGTCGGCGGTTCCAGACCACCAGCTGCTCTTAAGGTGAAAGATGAGGCTTTGGACTCAGTCTGAGAAACCCACAGGCCAGTTCCATCCTGTCCGAATGGGCCCGATGACAGCTGGGGGTGGGGGTGGGGTAAGGTGGGTAAACTGACCATGCATACGCCTTTGGCTGTAGCAATTCCACTTCTGGGTAAACACTCTCAAACTCACAAACAGCCCCCGGGACACAGGTGTAAGAAAGCTCACCGCAGTGACAGATAAGCAAACAAGACACATGGCTGAATCTTACAACTGTTTGTGGGGAAAGAAGTCTCCGACGACATTTCATATAAAACGCTCTTTAGAAAGTTCAAAGCAAAACGAAGCAGTATGGAGTTCGGTGGCGTGTGCATGGCTCTTTTAAACAAGGCTGAGGCACTGGACACTCTTTGGGGTTTGGTATTTACACGCTATATCCCTGAGCGAAGTGTCTCAACCCTCGGCTTAGAACTGGGGAGCAAACAGAGGGAGGCAGTTGCACTCCGAAGCTCAGGGCTGGCCCCTGAAGTGGGTGCCCTGGTCTGAGCTGGGGTCACCCACCTCAGCAGACAACGGGGTGAAGGCCATCTCTCCATCTGGCTGGAAAGCCACCAACCATTCTGCCCGGGGGCCCGGCCTGCCCCACTCCAGGCAGACGCGGAGGCAGTGCTGTCGGGGGCCTTGTGCCTCTGGCTGCAGCCAACAGCTGGCGGAGAGATATCGCTGGAGCAGGGCCAGCTGCAGCATGTCCCCGCTGTCTGCTTCCTCCTGGGTCTGGAGGGCTACCAGGAGCCCACAGCCCCCCCTGGGCCCAGCCCGGTGGCTGAAGTGGGCAGCAGTGTCCAGAAGCAAAGCAGCCAGGTGGGCAGTTTTGTGGGACCCGTGGTGCTCGGACAGGTACTCCTCGAGGCCATCAAGCAGCAGGAGGGCGGGGGCTGGCCCTGGGGCCTCATGGGCAGAGCCCAGGAGTCGGAAAAGCTCCCGCATCGAGGGCGGGTACTGGAAGCGGATCTTCTAGAAAGAAAAGAAAAGACAGTTTCGGCATCAGCATCGCAGCTTTGGCTGCCCCGCTTGCTTCCATACTTCCCTGGATGGGGGTTCTCATTTCCTGCTCAGCTGGAGGAAGACGTAGCTCTCACCTGCCAAATAATGTTACCCTTTTCCCAACTCGCCGCTGATATCTGGGAGAAGGTATGTCTTTCGTCCTCAAATGTCTAGGTAGTGTGTGGCATACCCTCCCCGAGGGTGGGCTAGTATAATCTGGGGGGGCTGCAAAAGCAGACACCTACGTTTTAGCCTACCCTGGAACCCTGATGGTAATCGAGGACTATGCTTTGTGCTGCTGTAAACTACCAGCTGCTCTTGGGTCGGGGGTGGGGGGGTGGGGTGTGTGTGGAAGGAGACTTTGTGCATTGTGATAGGTAGGCTTATTGTGCCAACATGGCCAAAGAAGATGGGTGGGCCTGTTGTGACCACATGGCCAATGAACACACGTAAGATCAACTGAAGGGCGGAGATAGAAATGGCTCTGCGATCCCCACCCTGGTTCCCTTGTTCTTGGATCTCTGGACCAGCCGGCTGCCTTGTTCGTCCGGTGCCTCGATCTCCATGCGACACTGCCCGTGGGACACTTCATCCGTGGACTGTGTCGCTGTGAGTTGAGGTTCCTTCAAGCCCTGCTTCGCCACGCTCCTGGAAGATACATCTCTTGAGCTGGGGACTGTCGGACCCTGTCATCCGGCTGACTGTTGGCGACCTGCTTTGCTGTTTGATGCTTGTGCTTGTGGCCGGACAGCCTGAATTGCTCTGCAGAGGACTACTCGGCGGCCCTCAAGACTTGAAGGACTGCCAACCTACTAGCTGTCTCACACAGGTCAGTTGCATTGCTTTATAGATGAGTTAACGGTTTATTTCTTATGTTCAATATCTTTCTATCTATGTGACTATATAGAGAGAATTATTAATGTCCTGGTTTTGTTTCTCCAGAGAACCCTAACACAAGTGGTACGAGGAGTGGGGTCCAGTCTTAGAAACCCACAGAAGCAGTTCTACTCTCTGGGAGGAGTGCAAGGGTTCGGAACGGACTCAAAGCAGTAAGTCGCTTTATCCTGGATGCTGGGCTATAGCACAGAAATTCCTAATTGCCAAGGGTGCGTGGAGAAAAAAACATTTCCCCCCCCCCCAAAAGTGGGCGGAGGTCCAAGTTTGGGGATCCATGTTTGTAGGGAAAACCTTGTCACAGAAAACGTGTCCTTCGCGCCGCCTGGTCGTGCCCAGCCTTGTACCCGATTAGCCTCGACCCCATTTTAGCTCCGCCCTCCGCACACCCCACCTCCCGCTAACTGCGCTCCAACAGGCTAGGGCGGCTCCCTCCCCCTGAACGAGGTTCCTCATAGCCCCGCCCCCCGCTCCTCCTCGACCCCGCCCCACCCCGCGTGTCCGGCAGGCGCGACCTCTGTAGCCGCTAGGGGTCTCCCTTCCTGTCACTCAGTCGTCCACCCACCCCTCCATTGGTCGAGCCCTCCTATAAGCCCGCCCCACTACCTGAAGCCGCAGGGGATCGAGCGCCGCCGGCGTCCGGAGGGGCATCCTCTGCAGGGGTCTCCGGGCCAGGAAGAGGACGGGGCCCCGGCCCTCGCTCGCCACCTCCAAGGCAGCCGCGAACAGCAGCGCGGTCTTCCCAGAGCCAGGACCGCCGAGCAGCAGCACCGGAGGTCCGACTGGGGCTCCGTGCTCTTCAGCCGGCCTGGCCGCGCCGCCCGCGCTCAGCACTCGCCTCAGCGTCTCCGCCATTGGCGCCGTGGCCTTTGCCCAATCGGCTGCCCGTTCCGCCCTTAATCCCGCCCAAGATGAAGCCTCATTGGCTACAGGACTCAGACTCCCCGTTGGCCGGTGGAGCTGTCCATCCAGATGGGCCTGTGCCTTGCCCCGCCCCTGGTGAAGGGGTAAATTAACCTAGTTTGAGGAATGGGGTCATTTGGAAAAGATGAGCTTCTTCCTTGGGGGAGCCGGCAGGAATGCCATGACTGCGAGCGAGTCAGATGTTCGGATAGCTAAAAAGGGCCAGGGTTTGGGGGAGCAGACCCAAGCCACTAGGGCAATTCCTCAAAGTCTCCTGGCTCCTGCTGGCTCAGCTGTGAAATAGGGGGTTCATAACCTCTCAGCAGAATATTGTGAGGGCACGAGTCTGTGTGTGCCTGCAAATGCTGCCCAGTGACAACTAAAAGGTGGAGAGAAAATTAAATTGCCGGTCATGAGATCCAGAAGCAAGCCAAGATGGACGGACATGAAGTCTCAGAACCTACTGGCTTGTTGCTCTCTGTCCCTGCACGCAGAGTCGTCGGTGGTGCGTGCGGGACTGCAGTTCAGAGAACGCATGTGCCAAACACCGATGGCCTTCTCTAAGGGTCTCAACTGGCTGCCTCGTTAGCCAAGGGCATTAGGAAACACGGCCAGAATGCTCCTTAGAATGCCCAGACTGGGGCTGAACCCCGGTGGTGTAGTGGTTGTGCGCGGGGCTGGGGCCCACTGGGATGGAGGTTCAATTTCAGCAGCAATGGCTGGGAGCAAAGGCTGGGCCTCCTACTCACACCACCGGAGGACAGTGATGCCCACCCCCCCCCCCCCCCCCACACACAAAGAATGCCCAGACTGTGTCTCCAGCGCTTTGGACATGTCAGGAGAGAGCAGTCCCTGAAAGAAGGACATTGTGCTTGGGAAAGTAGAGGGGCCGTGAGAAAGGGGGAGACCCTCAACAAAATGAATTATTGCCCCGATGGGATCTGTGATGATGAGCCCGGGCAGGGCTGGGGGTTCATCATTCTGTGGTACATCGGTCGGTCTCTGTGAACTGGAAGCCCTAACAGGAACACATTAAGGTCTGGGGAAAGACAGGGCCACAGAGCAAAGACAGGGACATAAGAGACAAGTTGGGAGACTGGGACAAAGGCATGGTGACAGGGGTCTTGTTGGCCTATACCTCTTGTGTCACCAAAGCCACAGCATCCACCTTATTTATGTGTCCAATGAAGGCAGGCAGGGAGGCAGAATTGATTAGAAACTGGGGCAGACAGGGTGATCAAGTAATCACTGGCTGGGTCTCCTCACCCAGACTTCGCCCCAGAGCTGCGACGCATGCCCGCGTTGCCCTGGCAACTGTGTCTCCTGGTAACTTCAAAGTGGTCCTGTTGCCAGGAGACCCAGGGGCAGGGTGGAACTGTGAGTTCCTGGGTTTTCTTTCTCTTCTCTGGACCCAGGAAACAACTCCACAACATTCTTTAATACACCCACTCGCACAGCTGGCACCCCCACCCCCCATACTCCTACACACACACACACACACACACACACACACACACACACACACACTGAGGCATAGTTACATTACCATGTCAAACATGTCAGTTTAGTCCCCCAGAGACACAGTCCATAGCTGACTACACTGGACAACACTCCACATGCACAAGCACCCGGGAGTGACATCCACAATCACTCAGTGCCTCCCCCTTAGGGAAACACCATCCCTCCAAAGACCCCAGACACCACCTTGAGGCCACCTGCCCCCACTGTTCCCATTCAGCACCATGGACAGCCCCAACAAACTGTCCTTCCCGTGCCCTTGCTTGACTTCCAGCCATCCTTGTGGTTTCCTTTCCCTGACCCCTCACCCCAACCCCCTTCAGGTGACTGCTCAAATGTCCTCTGTTCAGAGAGGCCATTTAGTCTGCCCACCTGGATAGACGTGCATGCCCCTCTCTCTGTGTTTCTAGTCTGCTTTCTCTTCAAACAACGTAGCCTCTCCCAGGGTACCTATTTTCATATTTTTCCACCTCTCCCTAGCACCTCAGCTTCACCAGGGGATCCTTGCCTGTCTTGTGCTTCACTGAGCCCTAGACTAGCATTTGACACACAGCAAGCCAGGCCCGACCCTATAGGATTAAGCAGAACAGCCCTATGGGGTCCCAGGCTACAGTCTTCATGAAGGGCCTGGAGAACCCGGCGGGTGGGGAATGTCGCAGGGCTGGCCATTGCTTCCTTCTGTAGCATGTGGGGCCGCCCAGAGCCGGAACCATCAGAGAGTTTTGAGCCGAGGAAGGAGAGTCCTGCTCAGACTTCATGCCAAATCAGACCTCAGTTTTGCCTGAGCTGGTTTTGAGACGCTCTGGGACTCACGGGGCAGACGGGTTGGCTTTTGAATAAACATGTAGCGCCTAATCTGTGCTTTTCACCCAAAAGACCTCTCCTGGAGTGGGGACCGTGGGAGAGCCCAATGCCGCTGTCTCCAGGCATCTCCTTGCGTCCTCCAGCCCCCCACTGCCGCTGTTCCCGCTTCCTCTGCCTGCGCTCCCATCAGCACCATGGACAGCCCCAGTGAGGCCCAATTGGAGGAGAGGTCCGCCCCGCCCAGGACTCGATTTTGTTGTTTCTAAGGCCCAAGGGGAGGCAGCTGCGTGAGAAGAGAACCCGGGGATCCCGGCGGGGTACAAGCCCTGGAAACAAAAGCCTTGGTGGGTCAAGCAGAAGTTTCCATGCTAACCCCTGTCATGTTCCTATCATTGATCTGGGCCAATTCTGCCACCTCCCTGACGTACCCCTGCCTCACTCCACTGTGGCAGGTCCCACCGGGCTTCCTGACTCACAGACATCCCTGCCTCAACCTGGGGCGGCGCTCTCTCCTCCTGCCCCCCAGCCCCAGTGACACCTCCTCAAAGAGAATGTCCCTGCTGTCCAGTCGATTCCGACTCACAGCGACCTGTAGGCCAGGGTGGAACTGCCCCTGTGGGATTCTGGGATGGGAATTCTTCATGGGGAAAGAAAGCCTCTTGGTTCTCCCATGGAGACGCTCGCTGGTGGTTTCCAGCTGGCCGTTTGGTCTCCCTGCAGCCCGACGCAAAACCCACTACGCCACCAAGGGTTCCGACTTCCTGAAAAACCATGTCCCCCTCCCACGGCTGGCCCAACTTAAACGCCCCCCCCCCCCCGCCTCACTTTCACACCCTTCAGCGATGGCCAACCCCTTTGTCAAATCGACGTGCCGAGAGCTGGGAATTGACACTTTTGTTCATCTCTGTCCTTAAACTAAAGGTTTAACGTCATGGCTGGCGAGTCGGTTCCAATTCCATGAGATGAGACAGAAGGAAACAGCCGGTCCCCTAGTCTGTGATCTCTGCTGGAGCCGACCGCTCCATTTCTGCCCCCTGCTACGCCTTCCCACGGCCACGTTCTTACCCACGGCGCTGCCCCGGCTCCTTGGCCCCAAGTCCACCTGGTGCAAGCGCTCTGTTACCCAAGTGGAGCCTGCGGCCACGCCCCCAAGCTGAACAAGGTCTCTGAAGCGAAACCTCAGAAGTCCCAGTACAATGAAAGCTGGAAAAACCCCAGCCAAGTCGGTCCGGGCTAGGAGTTATCAGCAATGGAGGGCAAAGTCAAGGCTGGTCTTCAGACCTTCTGGGAAAGTGGACTTGGAGGTCTGTGTCTCGTTATTTCTCCACGCCGGGCCAGGCAGGGGCTATGTCTCTTCTGCTCAGTGCTGCCGTTCCTGGACTTGAAGGGCTGTGGGCACCCCAGGATTGTGTGGTGGGTGTGATGAATGAGTGAATGAAGCCAGGGGAGGGGGAAAGAAGAGCGGCTCTGCCTGGTTCTTGGCTGGTTCCATGCCCTGAATGGCCTGTCGGAGGCTTCTCCACCACCCTGGGGCGGGGAGGGAGGGTGGTGTCTGTGGCTTCCCAGCCCCTGGTGAGTTGCTGGGGTTGTGAACTCAGCACATCACACAAGCAACACCCCTTCTCTCCTCCGTGACCTGGCTTCTTGGGCCTCTCAGTACCCCTCAGCACCCCAAGCTCTCCTCACTCTGGCCCTGGGACCCTGTGTCCTTGTGCCCTGGCTAAGGGGACCAAATTCTCTGGGAAACACCCACAGTGAGCGAGGTCTCTCTGCATCCCTGTGCCTCTTGTGGGGCAGTCCACCCCATCAGCTGAGGGAACGGGGCTCAGAGGCTCATTTTCCTAAGGTCTCGTAACCAGAAGCCAGCAGAGCCACCATTTAGACCCAAGACACTGACCCCCACATCCCCACACTGCCTCTCCATACTCGCCCTCTGACATACTGGGGAGACAGTCTCACGGACACCCCATGGTGGATATCCCGTGAGGGGCCGATAGAGGAGGGGACAGAGTTCTGTTATAAAGAGGTCTTTATTAAAGATGAGGAGGGGGTTGGAGAGGGGGCAGTGTCTCCTCTGCCCCCTGCCTTTGACTGCCCAGGGTAGGGGAGTGCCCCTTGTTCCACACACCCCCCCCCCAGTGATGGCACATCTGCAGGAGGCTGCGAGGTGGGGTGGGGGTGGGGGAGTGCAGAACAGGGGTGTGTTCCAAGAAAAAGTTGTCCCCACAGCCCTCCCTAATAAATAACAGAGGGTTGGCCATGACCTGGGCACAGCCAAGGGGAGACACCACCCCCTAAACTCCAAAACATCCCAAAGGGAGCAAGCCCTGAATATATAGGGAATTTGAAGGGAGCAGATAGGAGGTTGGATGTGGAGGTGGGGCTGAGAGGGAAAGGAGTCCCCAGGACCCTGCCCTGGGGGAGCCTGCCCCCCACCCTGGGCTCAACTCTGTGATTCTGAGGCCAGAGGACCCAATGGCAAGGATCTCCCCCTCCTTGGCTCCCGCTTAGACATGGGCGGTTCCCCATTGGCTGGAATCATACCCACCCACCCAGGAAAGTCTAAAAAAACAGTGGTTCCTATTGGCTGTCTAGACATTGGCCAATGACTGGAGTTGTCCTCCTGCCTGAAGATTCTAAGAGGTGAAGGGGAAGCTCTCATTAGCTGGAATAAACTCCCTTTGTTTAGAGTTCTGAGAACTGGGGGAGTGGGGTTGTGGGGTTCCTAGGGGAGGTAGGCAGAAGTCCTTAAAGGGCCATCTCAGGGCCCAGGGCCCACCTCCCAGCCAGGTCTTCCACAATGTCTTTCCAGTCATCTGGCGTCTGGCCCTGGCTGGTTTGGGGGCAGAGGGCTTTGGCACTCACACACAGGCACACAAACTGGTGGCAGGGAGGACGTGGGGGCCGGGGAGGTTCTGGGTGGGTGGATGATGGGGCCTCACAGCAGGTGGTCACGGCTGGCAAAGAGGTAAGGGCTGAAGTTGTCCCGGTGGAAGGGGGAGGAGTAGAGTCCACTGAGGGTGTACAGGTCCCGCAGGAGGGGGGTGGGGAGCAGCAGCTTCCGGCCCCGGCCGCCACCACCCCCACCTCCCCCTCCTGGGCCTCCGGGTCCCGGGGAGGAGGGCGAGGGGCCCTGGCTGGGGGTGGGGGTGGGCGCGGGCAGCGGCAGGGGCAGCGGCAGGGGCGTCGGCTCGGATCTCAATCTTGGGCGGGGAACTCGGGGTGACGAACACATGGCCGGGGCCCGGGAGGACACGCAGCTGGGGATCAGGTGGCCACGGCGGGTGCAGTTCTGCGGCTCTGGAAGGGTCAGGGGTCAGGGGTCAGAGGGTCCGGGAAACTTGGGCGGAGGCCAGGAGGGGGCGGGCAGTGGACGTCCCTCTGGCAGCCCCCTCCATCTGCAGCCTCTCCCACTCCCCACCTCCCAACCCCGCGTCCACTCACTGGATGGGGTGAGCCGTGCCGGTGTCGAATGCGGCCTGCAGGCTTCGGGTTCCTGAGACAGAGAGGCGGAGGGAAGGGGCTAGCGGGCCCCGTGGGCCCTGGCGACAGCACCAGGGGCTCCGCCCCCAGAGAGCACGAGGAAGAAAGTCCTCATGAGAGGCCAGTGACCTTTGGGCGGGCAGCAGGGCTTACATTCATAGAGGGCGGGACACTCATCTGTGGCCTGATTTCCCTCACCCCTGGTCTCCTTCCACCCACCACCCTCTCCAGCCGGAGCAGTCCCCGGCTCCCCTTACCTGGGCCACACTTAACTTTTCGAGGGGGCTGTCCATGGTGGGGGGCTGGCCCAGGTCCTCCCAACGTGAGAGCCTCCTGCCCGAGGGCAGTCGGTTCTGGAAGTTGTGCACGACACAGGTGACCTGGGACGGCGGAGGGAGAGCGGCTGGGCTGGCACCGAGGCCGCTCCGGTAGGAGAGATGCATGCAGCATCCCCGTTTTTGCAGATCAGAAAACGGAGACGGGTTTTCAGACCACAGAGAACACTCGGATGGGGCTTCTTAGGGGTCCGGCCCTGTTCCTTCCACCTCTCCCAGAGGCAGGGAGGGGGGCCTGGTGGGCTAGGAGTTGGGCTGCTAGCCACAAGGTCGGAGGTTCAAAACCAAGGGCCTCTCCTCAGTAAAAAGAAGAGGTTCACCATGCCCCTAAAGACGGACAGGCTTGGGCTTGAGCTCTGGTGGCGTAGTGGTTGTGTGCGGGACTGCGGCCCACAGGGCTGGTGGTTCAAATCCAGCAGCAACTCTCCAGGAGCAAGGCTGGGCCTTCTACTCCCGCCAGGAAGCAGTGATGCACACACACACAAAAAAAGACGGACAGGCTCAGAAAGCACAGAGTCTGGAATCGACTCCAGGGCAGAGGTGGATTTCATTATCATCTCCCAGTGCTGGGACTAGGGTATGATGAACAAAGTCAAAATCACAGGCAGAATGGGACCCAGGCTTTGTTGAAATAGCTGATATATATATATATATATTTTTTTTTTGGGGGGGGCATCACTGCTCTCTGGCGGTGGGAGTAGGAGGCCCAGCCCCACTGCTGGAATTGAACCTCCGTCCCAGTGGGCCGCCGTCCCGCGCACAACCACTACGCCCCCGGGGCTCAGGCCGAAATAGCTGATATTTTGTTCATCATGAGTCCTGGCATTTTCAGGCGTGGAAAGGTCTCAGGAACACAGTCTTTATCTCGAGGTGCGCAGTCAACAAGCGATCCACCGCACCACCAGAGCTTCCTCGGTCTTTATCTCGATTGCTGAGCACCTCAAGGTGGGCGACTCCCCGCCCCCCTCCACAGGTGAGCGCAGGCAGGCATTGGGCGGTCCCACGAGGGGCTTCCTTACGCCCCGCCCCCGGCCCGCCCCAGCCACCAAGCGCTCCTTCAGCCTCTTGGGTCAGAGCCCTGGCGGGGGAACCAAAGGAGTGAGGTGGGGGCTGCTTACCAGAAAGGTGGCAATGGCCGCCCCGGTCAGGAAGCCGGCCAGCACGTCGGACCAGTGGTTGCGGTACTCGGCCACGCGGACCACGCCCACCAGGAAGGCGGGGCAGAGCAGGGCCAGGCAGAGGGAGGGCTTGACCAGGCGGGAGCCCTTCACGCGGAATATGAGAGTCACGTACATCTGTGGGGCGGGACAGGTCAGGGGTCTTGTGGTTTAGGGGGTGCTGTCGCCACGCCCAAGTGGTCACTGTCTTCTGGGCCAGAGGGCGTGGCCCGAGCCCCAAAGGTGGTCACGGACAGTAAGTTTAGGAGTCTGTCCCCTGAGATTGGAATCCCAGATGGGGAAAGCCACTCGTCGAGTTAGGACGCGGCCCAGAGGGTCAGGGTCCCGCGACCCCACCCTCCAGTCAGGGGTAGGCGCGATTGCAGGACAGGAAGAAAAAAAGCGTGGCGGGGGTGGGTGTTCAGATCAGGGATCTGTGAGTCCAGGGAAAGCAAGCAGGCTCACAAGGGTCAAGGGCGTGACCAGCACAAAGGGCGGGGTCACGGCCGTCAGGGGCGGGGCCAGAGCTCCTGAATGAGCCCACCCACCCATTCTTCCAGCCTATATTCAGCATCTTTAACATTTGGGGGCCATGGTTGGGCTTCAGGAAGGGGTGACCAGCCCTCTCTCTCTCCAGAGGCACTTTCAACTCCTAAAGGGTGAAGGCAAACGCCGTTCTTGGGCGGGGCCCACATGGTCGGGGGCGGGGCCTCAAGCGGTCGAGGGCGGGGCCTCACGCGGTCGGGGGCGTGGCCAGACGCCCAGGGAGGCTGCGAGCAGCCGAGGGGAGGAGTCAGAATGGACACCCGGACGGAGGCTTGTGCCCTAATGGCTTCCGGGCTGCATCGCTGAGGCTCCTGCCCCCCCTTTCTGAGCCAGCAGCGCCCCCAGGCTCACCGCGGTATAGGTGACAGCGTAGGCGCAGAGGGCCGCGTCCTTGCAGGGGAAGGCTCGGCGCGCGGCAGCCACGAGGCTAGGGCTGCCCGCACAAGCGCCCTGGTCCGTGACAAAGCGGTCGGGCCCTGGCCGGTCGGGCGAGGGTGGCGGGCAGCCCAGGGCCGTGTAGTTGGGGCGGCAGACGGAGAGAAAATGCGGTGTGGGGTTGCCTGTCACCACCTGTCCCGCGTTGGCGAAGATGGTCGTGGTGAAGAGACCAAAGGCGTAGACCCCTGGGGATGTGGAAGAGGGAGTCCGAGGGCACCTTCTAAGCACCTTGCATGACTCGCTGGGCCCTTTGTCCCCTGTTCCTGTGACCAAGGTCAAACCACACCTGGGACCCTCCAGGATGGCACTCTGGGTGTCCTGTCCTTGGGCACTCGGGACAGCACATCAGGCCTCCGTGTCTCCGTCACCTCTGCCAGGTGGCAGTCCTGTCCTGGGGCATCTGCACCATGGCGTCACAGCGGAGCCTGTGCCCTGTGCCTGGGCCATCTCTAGGATGACCAGGTGCCTTGATGGGACCGTGAGAGATCTGAGCTGGCTCTGTACCCCCCATCCAGGCCCTCCTCCTCCAGCTGCTCTCCTGGCTAGAGCAGGCCCCACTCAGTTCTGGAACCTTCCCCGTGTCTGGCCAGGGCCCAAGCCCCCACTTGACAATCCTAGCCATCCTGTCTCTCTGGCTCTCCCCTCACCCCCCAGGTTACTGCAGGGCTGCGCCCGGGCGGTCACTCACCCAGGAAGCGGACAAGCCTCCGCAGCGGGGGGCTGAAGCGGCAACAGGCCCCAGAGATGATGGTGCGCTCCCCAATAACAGGGATGGCGGAGGGCGGTGCAGGGAGAAAGGCCCTGGCCAGCTCCCCCAGGAGGATCTGCGGGCAAGACCAAAGTGGGTTCTTCCTGGTCCCTCAGCCCTCTCTGCCCCCCCTGCCCTCCCGGACTCCTGTGGGGCCCTCCCTGCAGCCCGCCGCAGGCCACCCCAGGGTCTCACCGTGAGGGTGGGCCCAGCAGTGACCAAGGCATAGATGAGGGCGGGGGGCGCCCGGCTGGCAGTCTCAGGCCCTGGATAGGGCTTGGCATAGTTACTGTCGTAGCAGAAGAAGCCCTGGGTGTGCACGGGGAAGGTGTCTGTGAACTCCAGGCGGTAAGCCAGCAGGACCACGACACCCAGCAGCACCGACTGCCGGCCAGCCAGGGAGTGGAGGCACGGGGAGAGAAGAGAGAGGGTCAGGGCCTGAGCGGAGGCAAGGAGCCAGAGACACAGTGCTGGAGAGAACAGAGAGGCAGAAACTGGGAGTCAGAGAGATCACAGAGAGAGAGAGACACTGAGATGGAGGTAGAGGACTAGGCCTAGACTATTCAGGCAGAGAGCAGGACTTGGGGACAAGGAGATAGACACACAGAGGGAAAGATGGACAGAGGAACTAGGATGGGGGTGTGTGTGGCCTGGGGTCAGACCAGAGAGAGAGCGATAATGGGTGGGAAACCGTAGGGATAGACTGCAAGAGACAGAAAAAAAATGCGTTAGCAGTAGTAATAGAAGCATCACAGACATAACATGACCTTTGCGGTAGACTGGACATCCTGGACATTTTCAAGAGTTTACCCATTTTGGGGTGGGCTGGGGAGCTAATAATGATAAGTATGAAAATGAAAATGTTCTAAAACTGATGGTGGTTGTGGCCTCCATGTATTCGTGATGTCAATTTCATGATTGGGATGTAGGGGTGAAGCCTGGCCTGTTAGTCTGGAGACAGCCAATGAGTAGCCCATGAGGCCTCTGTGTAGGCATGGCTTTCTCCTGAGAATTCTGGGAAGTCTCGAGGTATTTCCCATTTGGCAAAGAGAAACTTGACTCTCAGTTTCTGAGATGAGCTATTGACAAGACGAGATGACAGCATGCTGATCGATTCTGATTTCTGGAGAATGGAGGAGCTGGAGGAGAAGCCCCATGGGCTTGCCCTGATGGAACCAGACCTCTGGGGCTGGAGAAGCCACAGAGAGACCCCTGCCAGCACTGAGATGCTCCCACCACCAATGGATACTGCTGATGGACGCTGAGCCCTGGAAATGAGGAGCCATGGGGAGACCTCTGCCAGCGCGGGGATGCTTCTACTGCATGTGCTTTGTGAGTCGGAAGGAGACTTTATAGACTGGTATCAGACATATGGGCTAATGCCAGACTTAGGACTTTAGACTGGACTGGGTTAGGAGGCTTTCTCAATGTTCCATTCCCCTTGTACATAAACCTTTCCCTTATATCCATATGGGTGTCTATCCATATGGGTGTCTACGAATTTGTTTCTCTAGTCTACCCAGACTCACAGTGGTGATGACTGTATACCTCTCCTTGATGTGATCCATCTATTGAATTGTAGGATATGTGAGTTCTACTCCAATAAAACTGTTGGGGCAAAATAAATGAACTTACAAATTGGGGGTGGGGTGGGGGAAGAATCCATCCATTTCCCCCTTAGAACAGCTGTGGGAGAGAAGGATTATGCCCATTTTACAGATTCTGGCATCTTAGAAGGGGGAGTGTGGATGAGGGGAGTCCAGAGATCAGCTGTGAAGGGCCAGGGGAGGCGGGACTGGAACCCAGGGAATGCAGCCTCTGAGACCAAGCTCACCTCCACTTCTCAGGAGGATGGGCAGCAACAGTGACAGGCACCGAGCGAGGGATCACGGAGAGCCAGAACTGAGGTGCAGGGAGATGGGGAAAGGGGTACAGATAATGACCTGGCAAGGATGCCCAAGACTGAGGTGGAGGGACAGGCCAGAGACAGGGATAGGCAGGGACGCCCACAATCTACACACACACCCCAGCCCTGGAGGGGCAGGGGAAAGTTTTTTTTGGGGGGGGCCGGGTTTCCTCACCTCCACAAAGACAAAGCAGGGGATGATGGAGAAACTCCTCTTCAGCTGCGGTCTCGCTCCCGCCATGGTGAAGTCCCGGCCTGCCCAGGTGGGAGCGGGTGGGGGTCAAGGCGTTTCTTAGCCTGGCCTCAGCCTGGCTCCACTTCTGCACAACTAGCCCCACCCCCGAGTCTGGCCCCGCCTCTACCGAGCTATCCCTGCTCCTGTTGGTCCCTTCCCTGCCCATTGGTGATACCAATGGCCACCTTTGTCTCTTTGAGGGCTGGGGGAGCCCGGGATGCATAGAAGGGGCTCAGACCTTTGATACTGGTTCAGCCCTCTACAACCCCTCTCTCTTCCCCATGGAAGTCCACGGCCCCCTCCTCCAGGACGTCCTCGGGGCTACTCTCTCCTCTTGATGAGTGTCAGGTGCTGGCGGATGGCCAGGCACCATTCTCTCCTAGCTGCCTCTCCCCCTCTCCCTCCCACCCCTCCTCCCAGGCCCGTCTGCCTCCCAGCATTTTGCAGGGCTAGCCCTGTTTCCTGTCCGCCCCCATAAGCCTAACTTCAGTCCCCAGGGCCCCAGTTACCTAGTACCGCAGGTGGGTCGGACCTCACCTGCGAAAGCGCCCTACGGCTTTCCACAGGCCGCCACCACGCCCACAGACTCCTCACAGCCACCCCTAGCGGCCTGCAGGGCAGGGGTGGGCACCCCCATGGCACGGCTGCAGAAACCGGGGCCCAGGCAAGGGAGAGTAGACACTTAGGGTCCTGCAGCCCATCCACCGCTCAGCTCACTCTGCAATGTGACAGGTGGGGTGAGCGTCACCGGAGGCCCCAGAGGCTCACCTGGCCACAGCCCACCCTTTCCCAGAGGTAGAACCACCCCCACAGGTGGCCTGGAGCACCCATCCCAAACAGCACAGACTCAGGGTGGCAGTTAACCCCCGGGCACAGCAGCCCTCCATCCCACCATAAGGACACAGGGGCTGCTGGGCTCCAGGGACTGTGCCGGTGCCAGCCCGTGGCAAACAAGGCAAGCCTGTTCATTCCGACAGGTGCCCAACACCCACAGACACATAACTGCACACACACACACAGCCTGTCACAGACACCCACATACACAGTCACAGGCACACACCAGGAAGCCCTCCACACACTACAGCCCCCATGCCCTCCCCCACCCCCCCTCCCTTCACCGGGGCCGCCAGCACACTTGAGAGGCACAGTCTCACCCCACACGCCATGGGGGTCACGGACCAGTCACGGTGTCACACGCCCATTCACAAGGCACTCGGCGACAGCCACACAATGAGGGCGGGTTCTGATGCCACCCTGCCGGTCCCAGGAGAGAGGAGGTGCCCTACACAGCCACACGGCCACGCGGGGCGGGCGGGGCGGGGGGGGGGGAGACATCCATGGACCGTGACACAGATTCCTGCACGGAGCCACAGGGCTGCACGCGCCAAGGCGCACGGTCACACAGGCGGACAGCGCCGGACACGCCGT
Source organism: Nesogale talazaci (assembly GCA_004026705.1). NCBI lineage: Eukaryota > Metazoa > Chordata > Mammalia > Afrosoricida > Tenrecidae > Nesogale > Nesogale talazaci. The sequence continues at coordinate 23,029 of PVJH01016703.1, forward strand.
CCGTACAGGCACACGGTGACGGTCGCAGGAGACGCGGCCGCCGCACACAGTCACCCAGCCACCCCTCGGAACCACCCTCGCCGCCAGACAGACCCACACACGACCATTACACAACCACACGCCGAGAGAGACAGCATGACAGCCGCACCACCGGCCTCACCACCCCTCCCCCAGCCCAGCCCCCCCCACCCCCACCCCCCCACCGGCCGGCCACCTCCCTCCCGCTGCCTCTTACCCTCCCCGCGCTGGACCCGGAGGGACACGATCTGGAGGAACGGAGGCCCCAGCTGGACGCGCCGAGCGAGGGTAGACAGGTCCGCGGGAGGTGGGGGCGGGGGGCAGGGGACCCCGGGGACCCCCGAACCCCTCCTCCTCACCGGCTCCAGGGAGCCGCCGCCCGAGCCCCTGCTCCACCCAGACGGGCCCCGACGGGCGGCTCGCGCGGACCAGCGGCCGGCGGGGCCGGCGGACGGACGCGCAGACCGACGTCTCGGGCCCGCGGTGCCGCGCCGCGCCGAGCCTGCGCCCCAGCTCCGGCCCGGGGAGGGCGGGGCCTCGAGGCGCCTCGTTTGCATAGCTCCCTAGGGGCGGGGATTCGGGGCGTTCATTAGCGCCATCCGGGCGGGGCCTCAGGTGTTCTTGGGAGAGGGGCATGCTGGAATTGAGCTGGGGACGGGGGCGGGGGTGGGGGACGAAGACGAATGGGAATGAGGCCTCATGGCGAGGGGGAGAATAGGGGTTTGGAACCGGTTCCAGGTTGCGTGCCACCCTCTCTGAGCTTTAGCTTTTCCCACGTGGGGCAATGCGGGCCTAGCTCCCCCCAGCACGGAAAAGA
>PVJH01016703.1:23963-49891 GCA_004026705.1 Nesogale talazaci
CCGCGGTGCCGCGCCGCGCCGAGCCTGCGCCCCAGCTCCGGCCCGGGGAGGGCGGGGCCTCGAGGCGCCTCGTTTGCATAGCTCCCTAGGGGCGGGGATTCGGGGCGTTCATTAGCGCCATCCGGGCGGGGCCTCAGGTGTTCTTGGGAGAGGGGCATGCTGGAATTGAGCTGGGGACGGGGGCGGGGGTGGGGGACGACGACGAATGGGAATGAGGCCTCATGGCGAGGGGGAGAATAGGGGTTTGGAACCGGTTCCAGGTTGCGTGCCACCCTCTCTGAGCTTTAGCTTTTCCCACGTGGGCAATGCGGGCCTAGCTACCCCCAGCACGGAAAAGATAACCCCAACATATTACAATAGCATGGACCCCGACTCATAATCGCCCTTTCTACGTGAGTTTCTGAGACTGTCACTCTGTATAGGAAAACACCTCCTCTTTCTCCTTCAGAGGGGCTGGTGGCTTCGAACTCCTGACTTGACTGTTATCAGCTCCATGCCAAACCTCTATTCCCCCCCCCCCCCCCCCCGCCCCCAGGCTCCTTTTGGGGCAGCGGTTCAGAGTCACCCGAGAGGAAGTGTAAGTGCCAGGGTGGCGAGCCTGCCTGGCGGGCGGTGTCCACCCAGGGGCACCCTGGTCTGATTCATATACGAACGCTGCCTCCCCAACTCTCCCCTGCGCCTAGGCCCACCCTTCCTGGACCGTCGCTGAAGTCGGTCACCCTGAGGGGGGGTCAATGGAGGGGTGGGGACTGGGGGTGAGCCTCAGCCCTGGAAGCAACAGGACAAACAGACGGGGGCTTGAAGAAGGTCTCGGCGAGTTTATTTTCTCTCTCTCTGTCTCTGGAAGGGCCTCCTGGCTGCGCAGAGCCAGCTGCTCAGGCTGTGGAGAGAAGGGTGGGTCACGGCTCCCCCTTCTCCCGGGGAGGCCCCGGGTTTGGGCTTGGGGACCAGGCGGCCAGGGTCCCCAGAGGGAGGGGCCAGGGAGGACAGGTACCGGATGGGAAGGGACGGCTCTTGTTCAAAGGTGGCTGAGAAGGGTTGTGGTCTGAGTCTGAATCTGAGTCCCAAGAGTGGGGTGGGGGGCTCAGGCAGCGGTGCCCCTTGTGGCCTGTGGGAGGGACAGGGGGGAGGAATTCTGGCCCCTCACCCACAAACCCTGAATGTGACCCTCAAGGAGGGTCTACCCGTGACCAGATGGGGCACCAAGCTATGACCTTAGTAACCCTTGAACTGGAATTCTCTCACCACTGCACAAAGTCCTGGAGACCCCACGGGACAGGATAGAACTGTCCCTGTGGGTTTCTGGGACCGTCCCTCATGAGAGGCGCAGAGAGCCCCCTCTTCCTCCCTCAGCGAGGCTGGTGGTTTCAAACTGCCGACCCTGTGATTCGCACAGCCCCATCTATAACCACCACACCACGAGGCCTCCTCAAACTGGATCCTGGCGAACCTTAAAAATGATTCCCAGGAAACCTGGATGTCCCACCCTCTCCCACCCTCCACCCCCCTGCACCGTGGGGGTGACCTGCTCGTAATATTGCCTCAAAGTGACCTTCCCAATATGACCCCAAATAAGACCTCCGAGTGTGAGCCCCGGGCGTGAAGCCGGACAGAGAGCCCGCCTCACCCCTGAAGCTGGAACCCTTATGACGGCCTCCGGAGGGAATGGTGTAGCCGTCGATGGAGTTCTGTAGCATGTGCACAGCCGACCTGCAGAGAGAGGGAGAGAGGAGGAGCTGGGGCCCCCGGGGGACCCTGCAATGCTCGGGGTTCCGAAGTGGCAGGGAGGGGCTGGGGTCAGGGAAGAGAGGGCGGTCTAGGTGCTAGTGGCTCCCTGCTAACTCCCACGGGAAGCGGGTGGTCGGAGGGTCAGCGGCCAAGCTGGGCATCACCATAGGTCGCTCAGCTCCTTGTGGAGGCTGTCCTTCCAGGAGCCGCCGCCTCCCAGCATCTCCTCGGGCTCTAGCCAGGTCTCCAGCCCCTGCTGCTTCATCTTGGTCAGGACCTGGGGCCAGAAGAGGAGAGGACACCGTGAGGACGAGGGTGAGAGGTTCACGGAGGCAGTTACCGAGGGGCAGGTCTTTGCTCCAGAAAGTTACACAGCACCTTGTATCAAGGATTCGCCTTAACAACAGTGGGCTGTGGTGGAGTCCATCCTGACTTCCGGTGGCTTGGTGTGGGCAGTGGTGGAACTGTGTGCCGTGGCTTGTCCATGGCTGCCCTTCCCCGCACTGTGCTGTGCCATCGGGGTCACAGCACCCCCGCAGAATGAAACACCCCCTGGCCCTTCACCATCCTTACAACTGCTCTGATGCCTGGGCCCCGCGGGGCAGCCACTGTGTCCAACCACCTTCTCTAGTCTCTTCTTTCTAATTGAGCAAGCTTGAAGATCTTCTGGGGGTGGGGGAGCCTGATCACAGGTCCAAAGTCCAGAAGTCTTTGCCAGCCTTGTCTCTAGGGAGCATGCTGGCTGTACGTCTTCCAGCACAGATCTGTTTGTTCTTCCAGCAATCCATGGAACCTTCCATATTCTTGGCCAGCCCCACCCTTCAAATGCCTTGATTTTTCTTCAGTCTTTCATGTGCGTTCTCATCAGGCTGTTGCTGTTCTTTTTTTTTTTTCCTGAGCTGTCTCTCCCTAGATTTGAACTTCCGGCCCTTTGGTTAGCAGCTGTGTGGTAAGCCTTTGCCTCACCCCAGGGACCCCTTCCAAGTGCTTGTTGTTCATTTTAGTTGCTATGGAGTTGAGCGTGAACAGAAAATACCAGGAAGGTGTTTACCGGTGCTTTATGGGTTTTTTCAAAGGCGTCTTTGTCTGTGTGGGTTGTCACATGTTTTGGACAATGTGGCAAAGAACGGGAAGTGCGGAACACTTCATTGTACAACCCTGGAAGCTGTACGCGGAACAAGAGGCAGGATTTCACACAGAACAAGGGCACACAACAGGGACAGTGGGCAAGCATCACGGGTTGTGTCCATTCACCGTACTTTTGTGTGTGTGTGTGACATCACTGCCCTGGTGGGAGTGGGAGGCCCAGCCTTGCTCCTGGAGAGCTGCTGCTGGATTTGAACTGCCAACCCTGCGGGCCGCAGTCCTGCACCCAACCACTACGCCACCAGGACTCAGCCTCACCATACTTTTTTTTTTTTTTGTGGGCACCACTTTCTCTGGTGGTGTGGGCGCCACCCAGTGCCGCTCCTGAGAGCGGCCGCTGGATCCGAACCGCCACGCCTGTGGGCCGCAGTCCTGCACTCAACCACTTACGCCACCCGGGCTCAGCCCTCACCATACTTTTTCCATCCGGATTTTGAGAAAATCATCCTGAAGCACTGCGGTATATGAAGCACGTGGCATCAGAACTGGAGGAGAGCCTTGTTAGCAGCCACTGATATGAAGATGCTGTAACCTTGTTAGATGAAAATGAAGACTGGAAGCACTGTGGAAGACCAAAGACAACAGTCTTCTGTGTGGGTTATGTCTCAACATAAAGACTTGGCTGGGGCTGAGCCCCGGTGGCGTAGTGGTTGTGCGCGGGACTGCGGCCCACTGGAACGGAGGTTCAATTCCAGCAGTGGGGCTGGGCCTTCTACTCCCACCACCGGAGAGCAGTGATGCCCCCCCCAAAAAAAAACAAAAACACAAACAAAAACAAACAAAAAAAAGACTTGGCTAAAAAAAAAACAAACCCAAAACTAGGCTACTTAAAAACCCCAAAACTAGGCTACTTATACAACAGAATAAATCACTGCCCAGTCCTGCGTCATCTTCACAGACATTCTAGGTTTAAGCCCATTTTTGTAGCCATGGTGTCAATCAATACATGGCTTTGCGGGTCTTTTTCTATGCCTCTCTACCAAGGAGGATGGACTTCTCCAGGGACAGTTCCTTCCTGATGATGCGCATAGGTCATGTCATCTTGCGGCCCTCCTTTTTTTGGGGGGGGGCATCACTGCCCTCTGGTGGTCATGGGAGCTACCCAGCCTTGCTCCCGGAGAGCCGCTGCTGGATTTGAACCACCAAGCCAATGGGCCACAGTCCCGCACTCAACCGCTCTGCCCCCGGGGCTCAGCCCCGGCGACCCTCCCTTCTAAGGAGCAGATTTCTTTGTTCTCTGGACAGTTCGTTCTTCAGTTTCATTCATCTTCACCCACCTCATCCCTCCAAGGCATCGTTCTTTGGCAGGCTCTTCTCTTAGGCAGCTTTCACACACCTGTGACCTCACGGAAAACACCTTCGCTTCCGTCAGGCCCGCCTTCGACTTCCAAGTGACCTCTCTGCTTTTTTAACACGTGAAAGGTCTAGGGGAGCCTGTTTGCCCACAAAAGTATTTCCTTGGACAGCCAGACTGTTGCTTCCACGGGTGCAAGTCCCATAAAATCATTCACCACTCAAATCTCTCTGTGGCTTCTTGGCCCCGCTGTGGGACTGTATCCTTCTTGCAAAATGCCATCAAGCTGAAGCTGCCTCCTGGCCTAGTCCTGAGCCTTCTTCACCGCAGTGGCGAGTGAGCCCGAGGTTGTGGCCGTGTGTCAGTCCATTGCCTCAAGGGTGTCCCTCTTTTCTGCCGACCCTCTATTTCCATGTGAACCGTGGTGCTGGAGAAGACTATTGAAGGTGTCAAGGACTGCTAAAAGGACAGCCTTATCTGCTTTGGAAGGAGTACCAGCAGAGTGCTCCTTCCTAGAGGCAAGGCCCGCCAAGACTGACTTATCCACTCTGGGCACGCTGTCAGGAGAGACCAGTCCCTGGAGAAGGACATCACGTTTGGTGACTCGAGGGGCAGCGAGGAGAGGAAGACCCTCGCGGAGATAGAGGGATGCAGTGACAGCAACAACGGGCTCAAGCATGGGAGCCATTGTGAGGACGCAGCAGCGCCCGGCAGCGCTTTGTTCTGTCACACATTTGGTCGCTATGGGGCAGCAACTACCAGGCCAAAGATGACTTTCTTGTTCACTCATGTTATCAGGAAAGACCAGTCCAAAGTACGAGAGACGAGGTCTCACCGTTCCTCGATTCTAAGGAGCATTTTGGCAAACAGATGTTTGTTCATTGGGCAACTGATGATATTTCAATATTCTTTTTGTTTGTCTGTTTTGTTTTCTGGGGGGGGCATCGCTGCTCTCCGGTGGTGGGAGTAGGAGGCCCAGCCCCACTGCTGGAATGGAACCTCCGTCCCAGTGGGCCGCAGTCCCGCGCACAACCACTTCGCCACTGGGGCTCAGCCCGATATTTCAATATTCTTTACCGACATCACATTTCAAATGCATCCACTCTTCAGTGGTCTCCCTTATCCATTGTCTAGCTTGCACATGCCCAAGTGGTGACTGGAAGTGCTCCGGTGTCCCTGAGTCCTCCGGGTGACATGCTGTTCTTTAGTGTGGGTGGGTGGAGCAGACGGCGATCCAGTGCAAGACATCGTGTGGTTTCTTGACTGCTGCTCCCATGCGTGTTGGGGGTAGATCCAAATGACACGGAACTCCAGAGGCCTTCCATCTCTTCACCATCTACCGGAGATGGTGCTTGCCTTTTCACAGAGTCTCGCCCGTAAGGAGGGCTGCCACCCTCGAACTCCATCAGGCGGGACCTCCACTCCTTTGAACTTACCCCCGGCAGGGTGGCTTCATCTCCCTCTCTCAGGTTGTTGAGGACTCTTCCTCCAATTCCGACGTTGAGTTCTTCTTCAAAGAGTCTGGCGTTTCGGATGATTTGCTCAGCGCACACACGTAGATGTGTGGTAAAAGGCCGCTGTCCTTGTGCTTGCCGTTCCTGAATTTAACTACCCCTCCCATCTCCTTGTGCGATGCGAAGGGCTTCTACACGAGCGAAGTATGTGTGTGGCAGTTCGTCTTCTCCACAATGCCATCCCAAGCGTGTTATGATCCACTTAGCTGCAGACCTTTGCATTGTCAATACGGCACAGGTAGCGTCTGCTTTCAGCCAAGATCTTCCTGCAGTCAGCAATGATATGACTTCGTTCATGTGCTCTTCTGAATCCAGCGTGCATTTCTTCTATCAGTTCCTTCTTCATGTACTCTGCAGCCCTTTTTTAAAAAAAACTTTAAAAATCATCTTATTGGGGGCTTGTACAACTCTTATCTCAATCCATACATACCAAAGACTTAAAAATAAATAGGTTTATTGGGTCATAATCCAAATATCCAATTCAATCGTTCAATCGTATCAAGAAGTGTGTTGTGCAAGCTAATGATTTTGTTAACAGCTGCCCATTTTCTCCCAGTCTCCCCTGCTCAAGGAACCTTTAAATCCAGTTACTATCTCTAGACTCACTCATCCTGTATTTCATATAAACTTCCTGGACCAGTAAACATACAAAAACATAAAACAAAGGGTCACAAAAGCTATCAATCAATGCCAAAATAAGACAGAGGAAAAACCCCAGTTGGAAAGAAAACGGAAGATATTAAAAACTAGCGCAACTTTAAAATGGGTCAAAAGGGAGATCAAATGATAAGGTGTTAGATTTTGACTTAATTCCATCGGTCATAATCCACTCTCCAACACGTTCCTATGGTAGCCTGTGATATTCACATCCCCGGTCTGAGTTCAGAGGGAATCTGACAAAGGCTTCACCCACATGGGCTTCCTCTTCACTTTCTGTTTTTTTTTTATTTTTATTTTTTTAGGCATCACTGCCCTCTGGTGGTGGGAGTAGGAGGCCCAGCCTTTGCTCCTGTGAGCGGGAATTGAACCTCCATCCCAGTGGGCCGCAGTCCCACGCATAACCACTACGCCCCCGGGGCTCAGCCGACTTTCTGTTTTTGGTTTCTAAGCGCTAGTACTTTTAGAAGTGCCAAATCAGATATTACATTTTAATCTACTATAATCCTCTGTACAATCCTCTGTTTGATACCAGTCTATTCATATTCCTCCACTGTGGTCAGAGGAAAATTACAGAGGATTAATATGTGTACACCCTGCAAATGGATTTTGGGCATCCACGGTCATCCTTAGCCTTCTGCAAATGAGGACTTTGCAGTTTAAGTTCTGATGCGATTTCCTCCTTACAATCTTTGGATCTCACCGGTGCTGTGTTGCTTCCATGTAGGGTGCCTCGTGTATTGATACCTCGCTTTTAGATGGCCCCTTGTTTGAAGACAAGCCTTTAAGACCTCCGCCCCCACCCCCAGACTCTACTCTTTTTTTTTGGGGGGGGGGGCATCACTGCTCTCCGGTGGTGGGAGTAGGAGGCCCAGCCCCACTGCTGGAATGGAACCTCCGTCCCAATGGGCCGCAGTCCCGCGCACAACCACTACGCCACCGGGGCTCAGCCCCTCCACGGCCTCTTACAATGGTGGAGTATCCACCGATTCTTCTTGATACAGTCATCAGATTCCTCTCGTCTTCATTCTGATGCTTCTTGTGCCACCCCGTATGCTGCCCACAGAGTTCTTCAATATGGCAACTTGAAACTTGGATGTTTTTCTTCAGGCCCTACAGCTTGTGAAATGCCCAGAGTGCTGTTTCTGTTGGGTTTTCTACCTGCAGGTCATTGTCACATCCTGTTATGATGCTTTGGCTTCTGGTACCATCCTTTGGAATGTCTGATTTAGCTCTTACTTCATGCCTTCCCTCGGCTACGGCTATGCTACGTTCAAGAGGAGCCTTAGAGGCTGTAGTGGAATGGAATTTCTTTCTTTTTTTCTCATTTTTTTTGGGGGGGTGGGTGGGCATCACTGCCTCCTGGTGGGAGTGGGAGGCCCAGCCTTGCTCTTGGAGAGAGCTGCTGCTGGATTTACACCGCCAACCCTGTGGGCCGCAGTCCCACACACCACACACACAACCACTGTGCCACCAGGGTTCAGCTGGAATGAAATTTCTTAGCAAGGGTCTTCGACCCAAATATCTCTAACGCTCACCAAATGAGTGGGTGGGGCTACGGAAATATGGTGCAACACTCTATTTTTGTGACTGCCCCGTTGGCTGTCCTGATGAGCCATTTTGGAAGCAGTAGCAGGGAAAGACACCTCGGGGATCTTGGAAGAGCAGGTTCGAGAGCTCCGTCGGGTGTCAGAAGTCACCGAGAAGCAGGTGCGTCAGACTGCAGCGCAGAGATTCAGAGGCACAGGGAAGCCAGAAGAGGTCAGACACAGCCTCCATTGTCCTCGATTGCAGGGGGTTCACCTGTGGGGCGGCTATCAGCCATTCAACGACCAGGCGCTCCGTGGGAGAAAAATGAAGCTTTCTTGCAGGACAGACTGGACTCTGCTCCCACAGTTACAGCTAGAGGCTCGGAAACCCACAGGACGTTGCTGCGAGTTGGCTTTCGCTGGGTCAAGGCAGTGACGGAGGGTACTCCCATCAAGAGTCAGTCTTGGAACGCCCCCCACCCCCCTCCCCGGGGCAGTTCCACGCCGTCTTACATGGTTACTGTGGGGGCAATCAAGTCGAGGGCAGCGCGTTTGGCATTTTCGTTTGGAACTCTGCTCAAAAGCACGTTTTGGAATCTCTCCTGACCTTGTGTGTCTTTCCTGACTTTTGAATCATCTTTTGCTTTCTCTATGCATGATGTCCTTGATGTCATGCAACGATGGGTCTTGTCTCCAGTCACTCGTGTTCAATGCATTCCTACTTTTGAGGCGGTCTCTAAATTCAGGTGATACTCAAGGTTATACTTTAAGGGCGGGCGTGCGGACTTTAATTTTCTTCAGCTTCAACTTGACTTGCACATGGGCACTTCATGGTCTTTTCCACCCATAGCCCCTAGTCTTAGGCTGACTGATACTGAACTTCTCAATCCTCTCTTCTCATTGATGTAGTCAATTGGAATCCTGTTATTGATCTTCTAAGGTCCATGTAGATAGTCAGAGTCACTGTTTGTATTGTTGAAAAGATGGTATTTGCAAGTCAGTCAGTCTTTGGTCTTGCAAATATCTATTATTCAATCTCCGGCTTCATTTTTATCGTCCAGGCCATATTTTCCCGTTACTAACCCTTATTATTTGTTTCCAAGCAGCAGTTAGCATCGCACGTTGATGGCACGCATGTGTGATCAATTACAGAGTGCAGACATTGGCGACAATCTGTACATTCTTCATCTTTGGCCTTAGTGGTTGGTAGGAGAGTATAAACAATAGTCACATTGACTGGTGCTCCTTGAAGGGACATGGGTATTATCGTATGACTGGCAGCGCTGTACTGTTTGAAAGATCTTGAAATGCTCTGTTGGTCATGAATGGTGTGCCAGTTTGCCACCATGGACTGTGATGATCCAATTTGAAAAGGCCAACACCAGTCCACCTCAGCTCCCTCATGCCTACCTAGGTTATCCGTCTATACACATTCCACTTTATATCTGGTTCAGTTTTCGTTTTCCTAGGCTCATATGGTGTCCACTCCACATTCCTATCACTAGAGGACATTTTCAGCGACTTCTTCTCATCTTGAGTTGTACAACATTAATCAATAAAGGTCCCCCAACTTTTATTCCACCCACGTGATTAAACGTGACTCGACTTTGAGGCGGCAGCTCTTCCCGGGCCGTATATTGAGTCCCTCCCATCCTGAGCAGTTCACGAAATCAATGCTATGCTGCTCTTTAAAAGGTTCGCATGACTGCGGTCCATTGACGTGGTGGTTCAAATCCAGCAGCAGCTCTCCAGGAGCAAGGCTGGGCCTCCCACTCCCACCAGAGAGCAATGATGCCTAAAAAAAAAAAAAAAGGTTCGCATGGACCACTTTTTAAAGAAGCAGATCACCAGGCTCTTTTTCTTCATCTGTCTTAGACTGGAAGCTTCAGGGAAGTCTGCTTACTGTGGATGAGGCAGCTGGATCTTGAAATACTGATGGCATAGCTTCCAGCATCATGGCAGCAGACAAGCCACCACAGTACCACACACAGATAGATTCGTGATGGGACATCATGGTCAATGGAGAAAGGCTGGGAACGGTAATGGACTTTATCTTATTGGGCCACCAGCCAATGCCCAGGCAAACAGCAGGCAAGAATCGGATGACATAGGGGTGCACTGGGGGCATCTGCTTCAAGAAGACCTCATTCAACTCACACACCACTCAAATATATCAGTCTCTCTGACTGTTGAGACCATAAGAACTTGATGGTGCCCAAGACCCTGATCAACTGCTTAGCATCTGAAAAGGATCCCATTCGAAGGGCTGAGAGAAGGAGAAAAATGCAGAACCAAATCCCAAATCATAAGAGACCAGGCTGACTGGCCAGATGGAGACAGGTAGACTCTCCCAGAGAGTGGTCCTTAGTCATCCTTCTGGAAGAAAATTCGCCCCTGCGTTAGAATGCTGACCTATGTTTGCCCAAGGACCAAGAACAGAGGGCCAGAACAGAAAGGGCAACAGAAATGGAAAACACAGGGGAGAACTGATGGGGCGTGGAGGAGACTGTAGTGGACAAGCTGAGACGAAATGTGAACGGAGGAATGCAAACCCGATGATCTACTCTGTGAGCCTACGCCTGGTTGACAGTCAAAAGCTCACATGCACAAATAGCCCAAAAGACCTTGAAAGGGGCTGAACCCCGGTGGTGTAATGGTTGTGCGCGAGACTGCGGCCCACTGGGATGGAGGTTCAATTCCAGCTCCACAGGAGCAAAGGCTGGGCCACCTCCTCCCACCACCAGAGGGCAGTGATGCCCCCCCCCCAATAAAACAAAACAAAAGGCCTTTGAAAGAATGAAGAAGCAGACATTATCTAGAGGACTCAGACGTGCCCAGCCAAAGTGGAAGTATTTCCTATCGCTTTCTATGTCTATGGATGGTGGACAGGAAAGAAGGCAGAGGTCAGGAGAATGAAGAATCAGAAATGGTGGCCTTCATGAAGCACCTGGACTCTAGACCACGAACTGCTAGCAGAACAAGCAACCCTACTCACTTGGAAGGAGGAGGAGGGAGGGTGATGAGACTTTATCCCATGTGCATGCTATCAGGAGGGGCCGGTCCCTGGAGACGGGCATCGTGCGTGGTACACGGGCACCCAAAAGAGAAGACCCGCATGGACATAGCTGTAGTAAAAAATTAGCACACGTGTGAGAACGATCGTGAAGATGGCTGTGCTAGTCCGGGGAGACTAGAGAAACAAATTCATAAACACCCATATGGATATAAGGGAAAGGCTTACATAAAAGAGGAATGGAACATTGAGAAAACATCCCAACCCAGTCCAGTCCAAAGTCCTAAGTCCAATGTTAGCCCATATGTCCAATACCAGTCTACAGAGTCTCTTTCTGACTTACGAAGCACATGCAATGACACCAGGACAAACACAGCCCAGTGGGTGCAGAGTCTTGTGTGTCCAGTGGCGGTAGAAGCATCTCAGCGCTGGCAGGGGTCTCCCCATGGCTCCTTGTTTCCAGGGCTCAGGGTCCATCAGCAGTATCCAGTAGTGACAGAAGCATCTCAGCACTGGCAGGGGTCTCTCCATGGCTTCTCCAGCCCCAGAGGTCTGGTTCCATCAGGGCAAGTCCATATGGCTTCTCCTCCAGTTCCTCCAGGTTCCAGGAATCAGGAACTATCAGCACGCTGTCATCTCATCTTGTCAGTAGTTCAACTCTAAGAGACTGAGTCAAGTCTCTCATTTCCAGTTGGGAAATACCGCGAGACTTCCCAGAATTCTCAGGAGAAAGCCACACCCACACAGAGGCCTAGCTCCAGATTGACAGGCTGGACTCTGTCCCGACACTCCCAGTGCTGAGATTGACACACATCGGTGGCTGCCACAGTGGCACAGGCTCAGGCAGTGTTTTGTTCTGGTGAACACGGGGTCGCTGTGACTCGGAAAGCAATACCAGGTGGCCCCCCAGAACAGTGAACGAAGAGCTTGGTGATCAGGGCGGGACGTGTCCCACCATCCAGATGGGGAAACGGAGGCTCAGAGAGATGAAAGGACTTGCCGGAGCAAGGATTTGCACTCGGGTCTTGGGGTTGCCGCCTGTTGGCTTGGGCCAGCAGACACACCTCCTGGCCCCACCGCCCCCGGGAGGCCTGCTTTTGCCTCTCACCTTGCGGCACTTCACCTGTGTCTTCTGCATCTTCTTGATGTTCACCAGGTTCTCCGTGATCTCCTCTTCCTGAGCCTCTGTGCGTGTGGATGGAGGGCGGGGGGGCGCCTCAGAGGGACTGCAGGGACTGAACCCTCCCTCCCACTCCGGGCTGGGGTCTCCGGACACTCACGGAGCTTCTGGTAGATGAAGGTCACCTCCTCTCGAACCAGCTCCAGCTCCTCCCACAGGAATTTCTTGCTGAGAGGACCCCCCCCAAAAAAAGACCCCACGACAACAACGAAACCAAATTCACTGCGACGGAGTCAGTTCTGCCACATGACCAACCCTGTAAGCACAGGGCAGAACTGCCTGCCCCCGCAGGTCTCAGAGAGTCACACTTCAAGGGCGCGGAGGGCCGCCTCTTGCTCCTGAAAGGCGGCTACTGGTTTCAAAGTGCTGACCTTGCAGGAACAGCGCAGGGCGTAACCACCAAGTCACCAGGGCCCCCTTATAGAGAGGGGCAATGCCGCCTCACCCTGGACTCTGCCCAGCCCCTGGCCTCCTGCCTTTTGCCTCCGCCTCTGTGCAATCCAGCCACTTCCTCAACTTGTGTCCCTTCCCACCAGAGCCTGCCCACCCTCCTTTCCAGCTACTATTGCCCCCAGCCTCTACCCACCCCCTAATTCTCTCCTTCTGACCTCCAGACTTCCGCTCCAGAATCTGCTTCCTTCCTACCACCCCCCCACCCCCCACTTCAGCCTATTGTTTGACTTTCCCCTTTCCCCTCTGGCTCTTCAAAAATTCAAAACCCATCCGCCCTTGATATCATTCTGACAAAGGTCATAGTGACCCAACAGGACAGGGTAGAAGCGTCCCTTTGGGTTTCGGAGGCCCTACGTCTTTCCTGGACCAGAAACCCTCAGCGGCAGTCCTCAGGGAAATCCACTAGGCTGAGAGGCTCCCCCAGCCCCAGCTTCCTGTCTCCACCCTAGCTTCCTGTCTCTCCCCAGTCCCCTGCTCCTGGCCCTTTCCACTGGCCCCCACTCTCCTCTCCTTTTCTCAGGCCCTCCCCGAGCCCCCCCCTGCCCTCTCCCCTGTGCCCACCTGTCTTGGATCTCCTGGGCCAGCAGCTGCAGGCAGCGGGCGGTCCGCGCCTGCTGCATCTCCTCGTTGTCCTGCAGCGTCTTCTGCAGCCCCTGCAGGCCTTGGGCTAGGGCCCCGTACAACTCCTGCCGGCCCTGCTCCAGGCCCCACTTGCGCAAGTCCTTCTGAGCCTGGCAGCTGGCGGGGCTCAGCACCTCTGCGGGGCCCAGGGACAGTGATGGAGCCCTGACCAGCACAGCCCGGAGCCCTGCCCGACCCCGACACTCACCCCACCCCCTGTCCCAATAATGCCGTGCCTCCCCACCTTCCAGCTGTTGGATCTTGATTTGCTGCAGGCTGCTCTCCTTCTCCAGCATGGTCACGGAGTGGTTCAGGAACTCAAAAGCCTGGGGGCAGAGGTCAGGCCTGGGGCTGGAAAGGGCACCTGTGGGGCGGTGGATGCTGGGGGGCTCGGGGGGTGGGCGCAGTGCCAAGGCCAGGCGGCGGCTCACCTTGGTCTGGGCCTGCAGCTGGCTCTTGAGTGACTCCAGTTCAAACCGCAGTTGTTTCTGAGAGTCGGGGATCATGGTGGTGGACTTGGCTGTGGGCAGAGGGGAGGGGCAGCTGAGGCCAGGAGGAGTGGGGGTGGGGGGACAGAACAGAGCTCAACTGAAGCTCAGGGGACCAGCAGGGAAGGGCTGGGGTGGGGGGTGGGGTCCCTTGAGGTAGAAATGGGGGCAAGATGGGAAGAGTCAACAGAGGCCCAGGCAGGGGTCTGCAGATACTGGGGCTGAGAGGAGGGGGCCCATCCCTACGTGGCCTTGGTAGCGGGGAGGAGTCTCACCTTTGACTTTGCAAGTGTTGGTATCCAAGGACTTCTAGGGGAGGGGGACAAACAGCGGGTGGTGTTTGTCCCTGAATGGCCTTCCTGCTCACTCCAGCCCGGTCTGGGCGGTTGGACACCTGTGTGTCTCATCCCAGATGTGAGCTCAGACTGTGTCCCAAGACCAGTCCTGTCCCTGGCTTGGGTTCAGGTCATGGCCCTCCTTCTTAGAAGCAGCCAGCAGCAGCCTCACCCACAGGGGAACCCATAGCACCCAACAGGGACCACAAATAGTCGCCAGAGCCCTAGCTCCCCATCACCCACTCACACATCTCTCATTCACCCAGACTCCAGGCTGGGCGGCATGGAGCTGAGCGTCCCCTGCACATGCACACAATCCTGCACTTCTCCAGGCGGGGGCTTTCGGGGAGGGCCAGGCACTGATCTAGAGGAGCGTTCCTGCCTCCACCCCACCCTGCTCCCCCGCCCTCAGGACCCCACATCTGCAGAGTGTGGTGGGGCGACCTTGTGATGGTGCCTCTTCAGGTGGTCCTGGTCATGACAGCTCTCCTTCAACACCTCCGAGTTGGGGAAGCAGGGCGAGCCATGTGTCCGCAGCCCTGCGCCCCAGCCGGCCCTCCAGTCACGGCAGGTCCCTGTGTTCTCAGATGCAGCTGGCTCTAGGATCTCCGAATCCGAGATCCTGGCCCAGGGTTCTGTGTAGTCCAAGATCTTGGCTGAGGAAGAGTCTGGGGATGAAGCTTCCCTCAGGGCCAGCCCAGAAGGCCCCTCACCTCCTCCATCTCTTCTACCCCCACACCTCCCCAACTCCAGGAGCTCCCGGCCACAAACCCCAGAACTTGTCACACTTCCTATCAGCGGGCAAACCCACGTTGGTGGGTGAAGAGCAGTGGCAGGTCACAGCGTAGTCCGGGTCCCGGGGTAGGCCAGCCAGGAGAGGGTCACTGGGAAAGTGGGGAGAGACCAGCCCTCATAGTCCCAGCATCCCCGACTCTCTCTGACATGCCTAGAGGAGGGACCCCTCTGGGTCACAGCAGGAGCTGAAGCTGGAAGAAAGCTGGCCCCAGGACTCCCAGCAGGAAGTGAGGGGCTGAAGAGACCCCCGCCCCCACCCCAAGGGCCTTGACCTAATGGGGTGTGTAAGGAAAATCTTCCCTGTCAAAAAGTGGAGGATGAAAGGTTTGAGGGGTAGGCAGAGGTGCTAGCTGGAGCCAGAGGCCAGAGATGGGAGACTAGCGTTCCAGAAGCAGCTTGACTTGAGCAAACTTGAAGGCCTCGCAGGTAAACGAGTGAGTGCAGGTGTAGCTCAAAGCTTAGCTGAATTGGGGCCGGGAACGAGGTTGACCTCGGATGGCAGAGGAGACCTGCCCCATGGGATTTTCTACTCTAGGCTGTCATCTTTCCAGGAAGCGATCCCCGGAATTTTCTGCCACGGAGTCGCTGGGCGGGTTCAAGGGGCACACCTTCCCGTTGGCAGACTGCTTCGCTCGGAAGCCAGCCAGCAAGGTAGGGCGCCCACGCCAACAGGGCTGGGGAGCTCACGTCTGCAACCCCTCCCCCCGGGGAAGGCCGCACTTCCGGAGGCAGCGCAGCTCGGGGTGCAGGACGGAGCCTCTCCAGCCCCGGGACCTGTCTTTGACATTCTAGCGTTGTTTGGCGTCAGTGTCCCGAGCTCTACACACGGGCGGTGGCAGAGCCCACCTTGCTGGGCGGAGGTGATGAAGGAAATGAAGCCATGCCAGTGCCTGGCACGCAGCGGGGACACAGTCAGGGTTGGTCCTGGAATGTCAGCTGAGGACCTGGGACCCGAGGGCCGCGGGATCCTTGCAGGAGAGGAAGGGGCGGTGGCATCGCTGAGGACCAACCAACTGCAGGCGGGTCCCAGCCTGGCCGCACCGCCCCTGCCTCCTGCCCGGCAACCTCGCTTTCAACCGATTCTCGTCGCTCCCAGGAGCGTTCTCGGGGAAGGGGCGGGGCCATCAGCGTGGGCCCCGCCCCCAGGGAGGGTCGTGTCTCTCGCGCCCGTCCGGTTCCAGACCAGCTTCCGCTCCCACCTACCACATACCACCTGTTCATGCTCTCCCATCAGGGACCGCGAAACCAGTCCCTGCCTGTGACGCTGAACTTGGAGCCGGCGGAGACACCATCGCTTTAAGAAAAAACGTGCCGCGGCTGCGGCCGGAGTCACAGAGAGGGGCGGGGCCGGCATCTTGGCTCCGCCCCCGCCGCTGTAACCCGAGCGCCGCGGCCTCGCCGCCTTCCCGCGGCTTCCAAGGACTGCGCTGCGGTTGGATGGGAGCCCAGGGGCGGGGAAATCCCAGACCCAGTGCCGCTCATTCATTCGTCGCTATCTCGGGGGGGCGGTGCGAAGGTGGCGCGGCCGGGAAAGCCGCGAGCCTACGATTGGATTGGCTTGGGGCGCAGCTGGGAGGCGGGACCAGGGCTCGGGTGGGAAGGACCACGAGGAGGGGGCCCGGGGAGGTCCGCGGACCCCTGGGGGTGCCCCGGAGCGCGGGAGTGAGCGACCTAGCTCGGCCCTCTGGGTCCCGCTCTCCGGCCTCAGCGCCTCCGGACGCACACTCCTCGGTGCCACGGTTGGAGGTCCGGGTTTCCAGCGGTGGGGTTGGGGTCCTCGGGGCGAGCTTTGGGGCTCCCCGGGATTAGTGGGTGACTTGGGACAGTTTGGGAGCAGGGATCTTTGGTGTTAGAGACGGAGCCCTTGTGCTGTCGCGGGTGGGGGTGGGGGTGGGTTATTAACTTAGGGCAAGAAACTGGCAACTGGAGGTCCAGGGGCGGAACTCGGGGGGTCGTGCGGGCGGCACGGATGTTGGGTTGGGGGGCGGAGGCTGCGATCTTGAGAGCCGGCCTTTGGGCGAGAGAGTGAGTCGAAGGGTTGCCCCGGGCCTTCCCCCCGGTCCTGGAATCTGCCGGATTGGCCATGACCCTGTCGCCGAGTGGACTCCGAGTCTGAAGGCCACTGGGCAGAGCTTAGCTTGGTGCCACCTCCCTAGAGCTGCAAGATGGAGGAAGTCGGGGCTCCGGGAAGCCTGGCCAAGGTGGTGCATCTCCTGGTCTTGTCAGGGGCCTGGGGCATGCAGCTATGGGTGACTTTTGTCTCAGGTAGGGACCCAGCCTGCGTGCCTGTCGCGGGAACCTGGGGGCGGGCACAGGAGGGGAAAGGGCATCTGTCAACCGGCTTGTGGCCCCTTGTGTCCACAGGCTTCCTGCTCTTCAGGGAACTCCCCAGACATACGTTCAGCCTCGTGCAGAGCAAACTGTTCCCCTTCTACTTTCACCTCTCCATGGGCTGTGCCTTCGTCAACCTCTGCATCCTGGCTTCGCAGCGCGCCTGGACACAGCTCACCTTTTGGGAGGCCTGCCAGGTAGGCAGGCCGGGGAGCCATGACCCTCTGGGGACTTATTCCCAGGGCCCCCAGGGAACACCTTCCCCCGGCACGAATTAAAAACAACTAGAAGTTGTTTCTAACAACTTTTCTAAAAGTTGTTTCTAGACAACTAAAAGTTGTCTCTTCCTGATGGATGCAAAATAGGACACTTGGGAGCTGGGTCCCAGCAGCCCTGTCTTTCTCCCAATGTCCCATTGTCACTGGCTGCTGCCTGCTCCCTCCCCTCCCCTTGGGCCTTCTGCCAAGCTGTCAGTGACTCAGCTGGGCTGGGGCCCTGACCCCAGCACATTGTTGTTGTTTTTTTTTTTAAAAACCAGCCTGACTGGCCGCCTGTAGGTCCCTACGGCCATGATCCCATTTCCCCAATCAGCAGGCAAGAGCCCATGCCCGCCTCTCAAGTTTCTCTACCTCGCCCTCCTCTCTCTGTCCCCATTATGTTCCTCAGATATGGGCAGGTGAGGCCAGACAGGTGTTTCAAGAATAATCCCACAGAGACAGGAAAGGATTATGGGTAATTGGAACCTCACCGCCTCCCCTCGCCCCCTTCCTGTGGGCCCAATGGCAATTTCTGGGGGTCTGGGCTGGGGTCACGGAGGAGACAGGTCTTTGTCTCAGGGTTCCTGTTTGGGGAGATCAAAAGGGGTGTTCCTGGGCTGTGCCCCAGTTTGGGGGAGCAAGGTTCTTTTCTGAGCTGCCCTCAGTTTGGGGGAGCAGGAGGGGATACCAGACCCTGTTGTGGGCTGTCAGTCTGGAGAATGTGAGGAGAAGGGGCCCAGGTGGGCTTTGGGAGAATGAAACGGACAGGGCTGCCCTTGAACTATGTCTTTAGGGCCCCCAGCCTGGGGTGAAGGAAAGAGGAGTTGGCCCGCGCCGTGGTGCCATCTCCCCTCCTCCCTTGGGTGATGAGGATGCAGATGGGTCCTGACAAGGGCCCCCTCCTGCCACCCAGGCCCGCCTCACCTTGTCCCCCTGCCTGCGTCCTCTCCAGCTCTGCCTGATGCTCCTGTGCCTCACGCTGGCTACGATCAACGGTCGATGGCTGGGGCCACGCACCACAGCCACCATGCGGGCGCTGCAGACCATGGAGAAGAAGCGAGGCCTGGGCGGGGAGGTGCCCGGCAGCCACCAGGGCCCGGACCCCTACCGCCAGCTGCGGGAACAGGACCCCAAGTACGGAGCCCTCCGCCAAGTCTTCTTCCGCTACCACGGCCTTTCCTCCCTCTGCAACCTGGGCTGCCTCGTGGCCAACGGGCTATGCCTCACCGGCCTCGCCCTGAACCTGAGCCGCCTCTAAGGGCCACCCCGTCCCTGCCAGGGGGCTCAGCATTTTAATAAAGGCCCCTTGGACATGGCCGCTGGTGTTGTCTGGTGTGAGAAGCAGGGCTTGGAAGTAGAGGTGAGATCCTGTTTCCCGGTGCTGTGTGGCACCTTAGCCCTTCAGCCCCGCCTGAAAGGGTGCCCACTGAGTGGCACCCACCACCTCTGTCCTTCTGAAGGCCGGTTCTGATCTTGGGCACACACATGCTCCCCACCCTGTGGACATTGGGCGTGGCTGCATGACTAACTTTGGCCAATCAAATGTGGGCAGAGGCCTCATTTCCAGGCCCAGAGGTTGAGAGCCCCTAGGTGAGCCGTTCCCAACCCTATGGGTCGTGACCTTTTATAAAGTGACCAGATTTTCACAATGGTAAAGCGGGACACCATTGATAGTTTGAGGGTGGGCGGGGGGAGGGAGATAGTCCCTTCCCGTTCTTCTGCCATTTCCTAGCTTGTGCATTCTTTCCCCAAAATCGGGACTTTTCTAAAATGCTGCGGGGCTGGGGAAAAATTGAGATCGGGACTGTCCCCCCAAAAGTGGGATGTTGGGTCACTTTATCTTTGGGGGGGGGGTCGAATGACCCTTTCACAGGGGTCGCCCGATTCATCACAGTAGGCAAATGACAGTGATGAAGTAGTAACGAGCATAATGTTACGGTTGGCCCCCCCCCCCCCCAGGCGCTGTGTGAAAGGGTGGCAGCATGAGGCAGGTTGAGAACCCCTGTGCCAGGTGATATGCTGCTGGTTTCTCTTCACCATGGCAACCAGGGCGGGTGAGAAGCAAACAGCGGAGACTGGGGTTTGCCTGTTAGTGCCTTTCTGACTGGTGGCCTTCCTCAGGGTCCCTCCACCTGCCGCCGCCCTTGGCGACAGTGGTTCCCGTGAGGCAGGGGGCGTTCAGAGGGTTCTCTCCCTGAACAAGGGGGACTGCGCTGGGCGTAGGCAAAGCCCACACACTTGCCACGACGGCCCCCGGAAGACAGCTGGGTCTCAGCTTGTTCTTACTGTGTGGCCTCAGGCCAAGAACTGCCCCTCTCTGAGCCTTGCTTTGCCCACCCAGCAAATCAAACCAAGGCCGCTGCTTCTGAATGGATTCCGAATCCCAGAGACCTACCCCTCGAGGGTATCCCGGGCTGGAAATCTGCAGAAGCCAGCCATCTCTGCCTCTGCGCGGCATGTGATGGATGGGGGGCCCTGACCTTTGACTCTTCTGGTTAGTACGTGGCACCAGCGCGCCTTTTATCCCCCGTAAAGCCAGAGTCAAACCAAACTCCGGGCTATTGAGTCCCTGTCAGGCTGAGCCCCAGTGGCGTAGTGGTTGTGCGCGGGACTGTGGCCCACTGGGATGGAGGTTCGATTCTAGCTCCATGGAGCAAAGGCTGGGCCTCCTACTCCCACCACCTGAGGGCAGTGATGCCCCCCCCCCAAAAAAAAAAAAGAGTCCCTGTCATGACTCAGCGTGACCCCATAGGGCAGGGTGGACCTCTCTGGTGAGTTTCCAAGACGGGAAACTCTCCATGGGAGTAGAGAGTCATGTTTCCCCCCCCTCACCCTCCTGACCTTGCACTTCGCAGCCCGACACGTAAACACGACGCCATTCAGACTCCTGTTCAGACTCTTTTCATGCCGCGTGTGGTTCCCAGAGAGCGTTTCGCCCAGGCGCCCAAGCCCACTTTAGGTTCAGGGGTTGCCTTTGCCGAACGCTTGACTCTAAGCAAAACCCTCACATAACCCAGGGAGGGTGGGGCCGGCTGGTATCTGCCACTCCACGGTTGAAACGGAGGTGCAGGGAGGTTACGGAACGTGTCCAGTCACCAGGCCAGACGGTAGTAGCGGTGGCGTGAAGAAGAACGTATGCTCACAATCCACGGTCATAACCCTGGCCTTCGTCAAAGCTCCAGACAGTTCCAAATAGAACCGAACACTGCCCACCGGCGCGACCCACGGGGACAGGGGACGCGTCGAGGACCCCATGGAGCTGCTGCTCTCTACAGAAGCAGATGGCTACATCTCTCCCCCGAGAACCGTCGTCCTTTTGGGTGGCTGCCAAGCGCCGAAGCCGCTGTGCCACTGGGCTACTTCTTCCTACGTTGTCAGATGCCGTCCAGTCAGGTCTGACTCAGCAACCCCGATGTACGACCAAAAGACGCTGAGCAGTCCTCTGTTCTCACCCTCGTGCTTAGCTTTTTGTTTTTCATTGTGCTTATCTTTGAGCCCCGTGCGGCAGCCACCATGTCAGGCCGTCTTGGGGAGGGCGCTCCCTCCCTCTCTGGCTGCCTGTCAGATGAATGTAAGACTTCTCCATAACGATGGCTCCTCTGAAACATTAAGCAAATATTAGAAGCTCCTGGCCAGCGCTTGGTGGGAGGTCAGATGCTGAGAGATGGTCTCTCAAAAGGCTCCAATTATCCAGGCGCCATCGTCTCTCCCACAAAAGATCGGACTGACTCCTGCCCAGGGGCAATCAAGGTTAGGCCCCCCCCCCCCATGAATCTGGGGTCCGCCCACCTTGTCACATGATGACCCCAATACTTCCCTTTCCTATAATGTGTGTGCCCCTTGATGGTCCCTCTCATTACTGTATAACCTATAGCAGGTGTCCTCAAACTACGGCCCGCGGGCCACATGCGGCCCGCTGAGGACATTTATCCGGCCCACTGGGTGTTTTTGCCGCCGCTGCCTGTCCTTCTTAGCAGCCGACTCATCCCCCGGGCCCCGCAGTGGATTTGTTCATAGTTTTTGTTTTTGTTTTAACTATAGTCCAGCTCTCCAACAGTCTGAGAGACAGTGAACTGTTTAAAAAGTTTGAGAACCCCTGTGTTAGTCCGGGTAGGCTAGAGGAACAAATTTCATAGACATACATATAGATATAAGGAAAAGGTTTATATACTAGAGGAACAGGACATCGAGCCCAGTCCAGTTCAAAGTCATAAGTCCAATATTAACCCATATGCCTGAAATCAGTCTATGATATTTCCTTCCGACTCACGAAGTCACAGGTCAGTGGGTGCAGAATCCTGGCGCTGGCAGGGGTCTTCACATGGCTCCTCGCTTCCAGGGCTCAGGGTCCATCAACAGCAGAAGCAACTCATCGCTGGAAGAGGCCTCCATGTGGCTGCCCCAGCTTCAGAGGTCTGGCTCCATCAGGGCAAAGCCGTGTGGTCTCTCCGCCGGCTCCTCCAGCTTCTTGGAGGCTGCCATCTTGT
Organism: Nesogale talazaci; assembly: GCA_004026705.1. Classification (NCBI taxonomy): domain Eukaryota; kingdom Metazoa; phylum Chordata; class Mammalia; order Afrosoricida; family Tenrecidae; genus Nesogale; species Nesogale talazaci. The sequence continues at coordinate 45,792 of PVJH01016703.1, forward strand.
CATGTCCATGATTCCTCATCTCTATAAGGGAAATATCGCGAGATTTCCCAGAAGTCTCAGGAGAAAGCCATGGCCACATAGAGACCTCATTGGCTATTCAATGGCTGTCTCCAGATGAACAGGCTAGACTCCACCCCTACATTTTCAATCAAAAAAGAACATAAGCGAATGGCTGCCACAACCCCTGACCTATAGGATAACCCGTTCTGTGACGTATGTCCTTACCTGTAATTAGGGGGCTTAACCGTTCCCAAAAGATATATAAGACTTGGTCAGGGTAAAGGAGCTCTCTCAACCTCTCTCAGCCGCCTCTCCTGCCCAAACTCCTCTCCCTCTCCTACTTGTTCCCTTTCCCCATTCCCTCTCCTCTTCCTGCTCACGCTATCTCCACGTGGACCATCAGGCGGGGGTGAGGTGAGCATGGTGCCGCAAAATGTGTCTGACTCCATCGTTTCCTATTTTCGATGACTTTACTATAAGCTTGAATTATTATCGCTGTACAAATTGCACCTACTAGACCCGTGATGATATGTTAGAGGCAGAAACTCTGACAGCCACCCCTGCACTGTACCAAGCAGAATGTTCCTCTCCAGAGACTGGTCTGATAACTGATAACGATGTGTGAAAAGTATGTGAGACGCAGTCTTGCCATCTTTGTTTCTGGGGAGTGTTCTGGCCACGCTTCTTCCAGGACAGACGGACCTGTTGTCCTTTTGGCAGTCGTGGTACTTCCAAGACCCTTGGCCAGGACTGTCCCGAATTCAAATGCATGGATTGTTCTTTGGGTTTGCTTGCTCCATGTCTGTATTTGAGTAGACTAGAGAAACAAATTCATAAACATGCATATGTCTATAAAAAAAGAGGTTTATATACAAAAGCAACTGTACATTGAGAAAGCTTCCTAGCCTAGTCCAATCCTAGGTCATCATATTAGCCCATATGTCCGATACCAATTCATAAGCCCTCTTCAGACTCACAAAGCACAGGCAATGATACCAGGACAATCAGGCCAGTGGGTGCTGAGTCTTGTGTATCCAGTGGCGGCAGATGGCAGAAGAAACTCAGTGCTGGCAGGAGTGAGGACCCCCGTGGCTCCTCCAGTTTCCAGGGCTCAGGGTCTATCTGCATGCTGTCATGTGTCTCTTCAGTAAAACATCTCCAGGGGACGGAACTCTTAAGTCTCTCACCTCCAAGAGGGAAATACGGCCAGATTTCCCAGAAGTCTCAGGAGAAAGTCAAGCCCATACAGCGGTCTCATTGACCTCCTCCAGATTGACAGGCTAGACTCCACCCCTACCTTCCCAATCCTGGGATTCGTGCCTGCCACAACATCCCACCTTCATATGCATAGGAGGCGACGGAAAATCCCCTGGCTTGGGCCGGGTGCCTTGGGTCGGTCCTCAGAGTCACAGCCTGGCTTCTCCACGTGGAAATGTGGTCCTGTGCAGACTTACCTATGTACAGCCAAACGTCTTTTGATTTCTTGACGGCTGCTGCCCTGAGCCTCCATGGTGGATCCAGGCGAGACCATGGGCCAGTGCTTCAACGCCTCACTTTGGCCAAGGTTGTGACGTCTGCAGGTGGGAAGCAGTGGATAAGCCTTCCTGCCGTCCTGATGCCCCCGTGCTGCTCTAAGCCGCTTCTCTGATTCGCTCAGCCGGACAGGTGAAGGGTGATGCCGAGAAGCTAGAGTCCTGACAGCGCACACCTTTCTTGAATTAAAACCACCCAGCAGGCCCTTGTTCTGTTCACAGCGGCCTCTTGACCCACGAGAATTCCGCAGGCGCACAGTGCAGCGGTCTGGAACTCCCGTTCTTCTCAAAGCTTCCCAAAGCGGGTTCATGGTCCCCACAGTCGAAGAAACCCCTGTGCCTTTCAGCCAATCCCTGTGGATCGTGACTCCCCGCGACCCTCTCCACAGGACGGAGTCAAACTGCCCCTCTGGCCTTCTGAGTCGGGGTCAGTACGGGAGCCCGTCGTCGACCTCAGCGTTCTTCCTTACCCGATCTAGGGAGGGACAGGAAAAGAGGGAATTGGGGCCCCGCCAGACCCTGGTTGCAACTTGCAGCCCCGCCCACCTGCCGCCGCCAGGCCCCGCCCCCCCCCCGAGGAAGGCCCCGCCTCCCGGCCTGGGCGGTGCCCGCGGGATCCGGGTGACTGGGCAGCGGCGGCGGCGACTGCGGCCGGCCGGGGTCGCGGGCCAAGTGGTGGCGAGTGTGGAGGCAGGTTTCCAGAGAGCAGCGGCCCTCGCCCGAGGTGAGCCCTGGCAGAGGGAGAGTGCCCACCCTGCTCCTCGACGTGCCAGCAGGTCCGAGGGCGTGGAAGGGGGAGGGGGAGTGCGGGAGGTGGGGCAGCCAGCTGGTGGGGTGGGGGAGGGAAGGAGGGCCCGGGGAACAAAGACGGGGCGGCCGGGACGCCGCCTCTCACGCCCCCCCCCACCCAGCTGGGTTCCCCTGGGAGCCTGAACGAGGCGTGCGGGGCGAGCAGGGGGCCCGGCGGGGGGCAGGCGGTGGGACCATATGGTGATGGGGGGCAGCCAGGAGTTCATTGACCCGGACAGGGCCGATCCACCTGGAGACCCTGGAGTACAGCCGGGATGACTGACAGGTGGGGCTGACAGGTGGGCTCGAGCAGGGGTGGGGCCCAGTATGAAGAAAGAGTTCCTGCCCTCTCTCTTCCCCTCAAACTTGTTCTCCCGGAACGTGGGGTGAGGTGAGGGCCTGGCAGGGAACTGGGTGGCCGGATCTTCCTTCCAAGGGGAGATAAAACTCCAAAGGTGTGTGTGTGTGTGGTCGGGTCCCTGTGTGGCCACCACTTACAGTCACCTTCCGGAACCTACCAGTGCCCAGGAAGCAGCCCTGGACAAACAGGGAAACTGAGCCCCAGGGGAGGCCGAGGGGGTCCCTGAGACCTAGAAGAAGCAACATGGTGTGTGGGCAGCTGTCAGTTGGTCAGCCCAGCCCAAGGACAGATGCCAAGAAAGAACCCAGGATGGGAGATGGCTTCCTGGCCTCCAGGGGCTGGGGTAGGGGTGAGTCAGCGCTACTTAGAGGGAGACCGACCAGCCCCTTTGGTAAACAGAAAATGGCAGTGCCGGCTGAGAGCAGAGCCTGGGCTTTCCTCCTGGGCAGGTTCCCCCAAACCCGCTACCCACGGGGTTAGGAAAGGGGTTACACGCAGTTTGAGGGGAGGCAGAGAAGGCACCCGTGGCTGATACCTACTAAAGTCAACACTGGGCCTGGGGGCCCTCCATCCAGCTGGCAGCCCGCCCCCCCCCCCCCAACATCTGGGCCATGGGCCAGCCACTCAGCATGGGGCAAAGTCCACCAATGCACCTTCCCCTGTGGTCGGAAGAGGTACCCATTCCCCGCATCAGCACTTGTATTCAAGACCTGGCTTCGACCCACCCCTCTCCATTTCCAGGGGCCAGCCTTCTTCTCTTTGGCCTCAGTTTGCCCCCTCGTTACAAAGGCCTGCCTTCACTGGAGGCGGTGCTGGTTAAACACCACTCGTGGTTCCCGAGCCCCATTCATTACCTGCTCCCATTGTGTGTCCTCATCCCCTCCCGCTGCGTGCGACCCCCCCCTGAACTCTCCGTACAGGGGCACGGCCCAGCCCAGAACAGGTGCTCCGCCAACGGCGAATCAATCAACAAACCCATTTACCATCTCCCACTCCCCTCTCCAGCCAGGGACACCGTCAGATGCCCTCATTCTCCAGGTGGGGACACCGAGGGATCGAGAGACCACGGGAGGTGCCCAGAGCCACCTGGTCCCCAAGTGGCAGCTCGCACACACCAAGTCTGACACCCACCAGCCGTGCAGGACAGAGTAGAGGTGTCCCTGGACACTCCCGAGGCGAATGCTTAGCCGGGAGTGGAAAACCTTGCAGTCGGTGGGCTCCAGCGTCTGACCTGTGGTTACAGCTCAGGGAATTTCCCTGTTCTGTCACCAGAGCGCCTTCTCTGAGTGGCAGGTTCTGATGTGAACCAAGGCCTGGCGTCGGCCTGGAGCCCACTAAGGTTGTTCGATGTGTTCGAGTTGGTTCTGACTTCTGTATGGCAGAAGGCGGCGCAGCCCGGTCCCGTGGCCATCCTTGTT
>PVJH01016704.1:0-49787 GCA_004026705.1 Nesogale talazaci
ACTTGCGAGGCTGGGGCAGTGTTCTCCAGGAAGCTGTATAAGCTTTAAACCAGCGGCCAATATATGGTGCTGTGTCTCCAATAGCCAGGATTCATGGGTCCAGGAACCAAGGGGTGGAAACTGGAGTGGCACCACTCACTATTACTCCTATTGACCCACTTGCAGCATTTTTGCTTCCTGTCCCAGCAACCCTATGTTCCTTGGGACTGGAGGTCCTAGTCCTGAAAGAAGGAACTTTCCCACCTAGAAACACAGCACGGATTCCACTGAACTGGCAGCTGAGAATGCCCCCTGGCCACTTTGGGCTTCTCATGCCTTTGGATCAATAGATCAGGAAGGGTGTCACTGTACTGAGTGGTGTGATTGATCCAGATTATCAAGAAGAAATTGGACTGGTGTTATATAATGGGGGTAAAGAGGAATATATCTGGAATCCACGAGATCCCATAGGCTGACTCTTAGTGCTACCATGCCCTGAGATAAAAGTTAATGGTAAATTACAGCAACCACATCATGACAGGACATCTAATGACCTAGACCCCTCAGGAATGAAGGTCTGGGTCACCCCACCAGGCAAAAAACCACAACCTGCTGAAGTGATTGCTGAGGGCAAAGGTGATACAGAATGGATAGTAGAAGGTAGTTGTACCTACCAATTACGACCACGTGATCAATTGCAGAAGCGAGGGTTGTGATTATTCATGTATTTTCTGTTTATGAGCTTATTGAATTTTTTTCTTTGCTCATGTATGATATATCAGCTACAATTGGACTCAGTGTGTTCTCATTTATATGTATGATAAATGTTTAATGTTAAGTATAAGCTTGATTTCATTGATGTCTAGAAATTCCATATGGGTAAAAAATTGTGTACAGGTGCCATGTTGGCAAGGGGTGGATTGTGATGGGTAGGTTTGTTATGCCAACATGGTCACAGAAGATTGGTGGGTCTGTTGTGACGGCACAGCCAATGAACACATGGGATGAATTGAAGGGCAGATATAGGAGGGGGTTGGCAAGTCCCGCCCTCTCTCTTGTTTCTGGGTCTTGGGACCAGAAAGCTGCCTTGTTCGTCATGTGCCTCGATCTCCAAGCAACACTACCCGTGGGACACCTAATCGTGGACTGTGTTGCTGTGAGTTGAGGATCCTTCAAGCCCTACTTCGCCACGCTCCTGGGATATACATCTCTTGATCTGGGGACTGTTGGACTCTGTTATCTGGCTGACAGTTGGTGACTGTTGGTGACTGTTGCTCTGCCGTTTGCTGCCTGTAACCAGATAACCTGGATTGCTCTACAGAGGACTATTCAGCGGCCCTCAAGAATTGAAGGACTGCCAGTCTTCTAGTTGCCTCACGCAAGTGAGTTGTACCGAGCAATCTGTATTGTTGTATAGTTAACTTTTTCTCTTTTTATCTTATATATCTTTCTCAATATATAAATATATAAAAGTAGTTACTAGTGGGGTTGAGCCCCGGTGGCGTAGTGGTTGTGCGCGGGACTGCGGCCCACTGGGACGGAGGTTCAATTCCAGCAGTGGGGCTGGGCCTCCTACTCCCACCACTGGAGAGCAGTGATGCCCCCCCCCCGAAAAAAAAAATTACTAGTGTCCTGAATTTTATTTCTCTAAGAGAACCCTGCATGACACAGTTTCTTTGTTTTCTTCTATGAGCATGGTCTCTTCCTTCATATTTATAGCAATTTGGATTATGTGCTGAAGTTTTCAAGTCCAAATTATCTATATTAACTTTTGAAATTATATATAATCCTTTAATATATTTAAATCGCATGCAAATTTCGAGATACATATTAAAGTCTTCTGAAGCATATATATGAAGTACTTTTTTAACCTTTAGAATTTAAAATCAGAATTTTAGTACCATAAACTCCAGCTTAATATTTCTAACCACACTCCTTAATTCCGAGGGCTACACTTTAACCTATTGCAGAGTGCTTGTGCCTACTGTTCAAACATAAAGTCATTTGGTGGCTGGGCCAACTTTGGGCTCACATACTGACTGCTGTTTGGGTTACTGTGTGTGCCCCAGGAATGAAGAAGGATTTCTAGTGGTCTTGACAAACTCATCATTTGACCACTGGGCACCTTGGTGATGTTATCTTACTTTTAAAAATGGTGCCGCTTATTCTGGCATGGAGGCATTCATGAAAGGATCGCCTAAGCCTGTCCTGACCTGATTTCAGTGCCCTTACAGTGCCTCTCACATGCCCTCATCCTTGGACTCCAGGCTTATTGAGCTGAAATGTTGGTCCCAGCCAAGGACTCCACCTGGAAACAACATCAAACACACCAAACTCACTGCCATGGAGTCAATGTGGATCGTAGCAACCTCCTGTAGGTGTCCGAGATGGTAACCCTTTCTGGGGTTAGAAAGCCCAGTCAATGCTGCTGCCCAGAAACTGCAAGTGGTTTCAAATTGCCAACTATGCAGATGATAGCCTAATGTATAACCACTACAGCTGCAGTGCTCCTTCTAGCTGGAAATAGGCAGTGAGTCAATATGATTGGTAGACAGTTATTAATGTAGCAGCTCAGTGCAAATACAATGTGGACAGATAAGTGGTGTGATGTAATAATGAGCTATGTACATTATAAGTTGAATTCTGATGACTCCAGACATAGTGGACAGGCATGGGGAAGCCATCTGGAAAGGCATTCAAGAATGCCTATTGGGAAGTCATAAAACTGGAATTACTTTGGTGTGTCAATAGCAGAAAGACCTTTGCTGCAATGTACCAACAAGTCAGGGGTAAGCAAGTCAGTGGCGTGTCACATTATTGCCCTTTGTAAACATTGTGGAATATTTTCCTCACGCAATTAGGTGCTTTTCTAACAAGGTTAGAAGGTTCTAACCTTTACAAGGTTCCAAGTAGGTGAATAATGGACATGCCAATGATCCCTCTGTTGGCAGCATGGAAAATGGATTGTGCCAGATCAAGAACGCCTATAGGGAGACCATTGAGTTCATGTGATGATAGTCTAGGTGAAAAACACTGGTAGCCTACTATCATGCAGGGTAGATGCCAGATCTGTTTGGAGGTAACCTCCTCATAGGAAGAGGAGAAGTAAATACATCAAAGAAGAGGAGAAATAAAGACATCAAAGAAGATGCTTAGAGGATTTGTTTCAAGCATTGAGTAGAGAGATGTGCCTTTGGAGAAAATAGGGAAAGCTAGGGCAGGTAGAAGATCAGAGCTCTATTTCAGTCAGATGTGTTTCATAATTGTAGAAATGTGTGTGGAGGGGAAGAGTAAGGCGATCGTAGGATCTATACTTTCATGTCATTTTCAACTGAGTAGAAATTCTGACCATGATGTTGTACTAGGTAAGATGGATCTCAAGGTCTCATTATTTTATACTTTATTTTATTGAATCCTTTAATAGCTGTCATGATACTTTTTGACCACACCTGCCTTCTTGCAATTCAGTAAGAGCACGGAATTTGGAGATGGGCCACCAGTGATTGAATCTTGGCTTGCTGCACACGAACTGTGCTGCCCTTGGTGGGAAATATAACTTTCTTAATTTCCTTCTCTGTTTTCTCCATTATGGAACAGGGATATCCCCAAAACCTACTTCATAGAGTTGTGAAGAAATCACATGAATTAACTAATATGAAAGCACTTAGCATCTTTTCTTGCAGAAAGTAAAGCAGTTTAGTTAATGTTCACTGACATTTTGGGGGTGGTGCAACTTATTATTGTGGTCATCTAACCAGAAGATTGGAGGTTTAAGAGGTAGCTTTAGCAAACAGCATGCTGATCTATTGAAAAATCTGCCATTGAAAACCCTGTGGACCACTGATGTACTTGTGATTATTGCCATAGCTGGAATCGATTTGATGGCAACTGGTTCTATATGTTAGGTGGTCATGGTACTGCTGGTGAGGGTTGTGATGGTGGTGCTGATGGTGCTACGCTAATGGTGATGGTGATGGTTGTGATGGTGGTACTGATGGTGCTGGTGGTGGTGACAGTGACGGTGATGATGCTGATGGTGTTGATGGTGGTGATTGTGCTGGTGGTGCTGGTGGTACTATGCTAATGGTGATGGTGATGGTTGTGATGGTGGTGCTGATGGTGCTGGTGGTGGTGACAGTGACGGTGATGATGCTGATGGTGTTGATGGTGGTGATTGTGATGGTGGTGCTGATGGTGATGGCAGTGATATCAACGCCATTTGTAAAACCTGCAGCACACTCCCATCTGAGATCTTTGTCCTTTGTTCCCTCTGTCTGATTTGCTGCCCAGATGTCCACACAGCATGCTCTGGGGAAATTTCTGCATGGAAGTGAGACTTTTCCTTCAGTTGCTCCCACCATGCTACCCTGCTGTATTAGTTTCCCAGAGCAAGTATGACAGTCTGACAGATTCTATATTTACATGTTCATTTTTTGTTCATTTCCCTGAAACTTCTGTTTTACTCCACAATAGCATAATCTGTCTTCAACAATAAAAATGTAGGGGTGACTTCTCTTGACATATATAGTACTTTGTAGTCATGTAAAGTCCTCTTTCAATGACTATTTAATGATCATGATAAATACTCGTCAAGTTGACCCTGAAGCAATGCAGAGTTTCAGAGAACTGACTCATCATGCAGTCTCAATCCATGTGTAAGTTCTGAAGCATTTCTGATAACATCAGCTGTCCGTGAACGCACATTAGTTTATAAGCATGGACTACCTACTGCACCCACAGGTTTCCAACACAAGAAGGGATTTGGGGAAGGTATAGCAGTTTCGTGCCTGTTGGTGTAGCTACAGCTGCAGCTTTGTGCATTTCCTTTTCCCATGCATAATGGTCTTCTTGCTACATTCCGGCTCCATGAGCAACATAGTGACAGACCCGAAGTGACAGTGCCTAGTGAGAAATGTGGATTTGCCTGGAATGCCAGACCTCTTTTGTGCTTCTTGGGGCACTTCCAGCCTACTGCCGGCCGCCTGGTAGTGTGCCGGTGGTGTGATTGGAGAATTGTGGAATTGCCATGTACCAAAGCTTGGAAAATAACTGATTTCTCCAAGAGATCACTCTTTACTATGATACACAATTTACTGGCATGACAGTCTTTGTACAGAGAAGGTTAGCGCCACACAGTTTTAAAAATTCACATATAAGTAGAACCACACAGTTCTAATTCCTGTTAAGAGTCAACAATACACTGTTTCCACACCTGCATGCAAGCAGCTCTGGGTGATATGTGAGACAGAAGAACATGATTGAGCCCACTTGTAGATAGGTGACTCTTGGCCTCTACCCAGGTCTGCATGAGCTCATGGCTCCTACACTGTATGTGGGGTTCTGCTGGTGTCATGGGGTGAGCATGGCATAGGTTGGTGGTTCAAACCTACCAGCTGATCCAAGGGAGGAAGAGGAAACATCTTCTCCTGCACAGATGTATCATCTTGGAAACCCAAGAGAGCTGTGGAGGCCACTCACTCACAGCATTGGTTGTGTGTGTGTGTGTGTTTCATTTTAAATGGTGTGTTAAGTCCGTAGGTAGTGCTAACAACAAAGAGCATGGCTACTAACTGGAAGACTGGTGGTTTGAATCCACCCAGGTTCATGTTGGAAAATAGGTTTGGTGATCTACATATAATTTCAATAGATCCCAACCACTGGCAAGCCTATGGAGCACAGCTGTATGCTGATGCTGACACATGTGGAGTTACCATGAGCTGAGGCCACTTAGCAGCAACTGTGTTAAACTTGTGTGTAACTTTTTTTTTTTACTTTTTCATTCAGTACGAATACTTCAATGCTGTGCTCATCAATGAGAGGGACAAAGACGGAAACTTTTTGGAGTTGGGGAAGGAGTTCATCTTAGCCCCAAATGACCATTTTAACAACTTGCCTGTGAACATCAGCCTGAGTGACGTCCAAGTGCCGACGAACATGTACAACAAAGGTAAAGCACTGCCGCTGACCCTTCTCGAGGTGAGGTGGGGCTACCCACATGCCATGGCTGGTGTCTGATGCCAAGTCAAACAAACCAAAATCACCACCACAGTTATCAGCCCTTTGCCCGGATATCCTGAGCTTGCTCTCTTTGTGTTTGCATCAAACTCCATAACATGTAGAAGAAGGCCCATCATACATTCTGGGTAGAGGGCCCAAGAGTAAATATGTAAGGACAGTAAGTCTCCAGTACATCCACTGAAGAGTGTTTTTGTATTCTGTGAGCAACAAGACTATAGCTGCAAAGACAGATGGTTGGGTTTGACCTTTGACCCCTGACATAGTGCCTCCCTTGCTGCTGCTTCCACTCGCAGTAGTGGTAGTTATTAAGTGCTGGGGAGCACAAGGGGTTTGATGCAGTCAAATGCTGGACATTTGCTTGAGTAGCCTCATAAGGGCTCCCCGTTTCCTGGCTCATGACCCTCAAAGCCAATCTTTATATAGATGCTAAAGTACTCTCAACATTTCCACCTGACATTCAAAACCAAGAACCAAACAAACCCATTGCCTTTCAGTAGAGTCTGTCTCAGCAAACCAGTGAGACAGCATAAAACTGCGCCACCGATTACCAAGCCTGGTGATCTTCATCTCACCTTGGGAGCAGCTGGTGCATTTGGACTGCTGACCAGCACATGTTTAAATACTGTGCCACCGAGATCTACCCATCCATGTAGGGATTATAGTGACCGAGAACTGGACTCCGGGCTTTGGTTGGTCCTTGAGCTCCACCTCCTACTGGCTGTGAGGTTCTGGATGTATCACCTCATCTCTAACCCAAGTTTTCCCATCTCTGAGAAATGAGGAGTGATAGTGTCAACCTCTGGGGTGCTCATGAGGACTGCACGATAGGACACTTGCAAAGGACCTGACATCCTCCTCACTACCGAATAGGATGTTGCTCCACGTTGGCATACAGAAACAAAGAGCCTTCCTCCATGAGAAGGAAATCAGGAATCTATGACTGCTTCCAAATAAGCTTGCTTCTGTTGCCCATCTCTGCCATCAAACTTTCAAAAGCACAGGGCCCGGTTTCCATTGCAGCATGAGTTTCATTGTCTTCTTTGAGAACTCAGAGGTTGAGAACTGTTAGTCTGGGTAGAGTAGAGAAAGAAATTCATGGACACTGATCTGTATATGTGAAAGAGTGTTATATACAAGAGCAACTGTACATTAAGAAAACATTCCAGCCCGGTCCAGATCAAGTCCCTTTGTCGGTTATTAGCCCATATGTCTGATACCAATCTGTAAAGTCCTCTTCAGACTCATGAAACACATGCAATGATGCTGAATGCAGGAGGATCATAGGCCAATGGTGGGAAGTCGTGTGGATCCAGAGGCATTGTAAGCATCTCAGCACTGGCAGGGGTCTCCACACGGCAGGGGTCTTCTGTATCTCTCCAGGTTTATCGCTGCCATCAGCATTGTCCCATGTGTTTTATCAGTAGAGAATCTCTTGTAGAGTGAGCACAGAGAGATACTGTCTCCCACCTCCAAGGAGGAAATTCAGGAATTCCCAGAATCCTCAGGGGAAGGCCATGCCCACACAGAGGCCTCATTGGCTATACAATGACTGACAGGCTAGACTCCACCCCTTCATTCATCAACCTTTCAACTTGACAACAGATTATTTAACAACCACAGGAATAAGTTCTATCATTGACGTCTACTCTTCCTGGGGCTGCTTATGTTATCCTGAGCGAGTCCCTGTGCCATCCAGAGCCTGAGTTTGACCCTATGGTAGACAGAGTATAATCTTACTTTCTTTGATGTCATGCGACAAAATGTGGAGTAATTATTGAGTGTGTGTATGTGTGTTTTCATATGGGGGGTTGTTTCTGTGGCATTTTGTCATTGTTGGTAGCCTTCTTGACTCTGATATTTTTTATGTTGTTTGATATATGAAACCCAGGATAGATGACTTTATAGAGACAAGATCTAGAATAAGGGTTCCGAGGGGCTATATAGCAGAGAAAGTGAGGATTAATGGGGAGCTGATATCAAGGAGTTCATGGTTCACAGACCTGACTATCTGTCAGAGCTTGGCCCAAGGGTCAGCCAGATGCTGTAACTTGTCTCTGCCTGGCAATGAGTAGCCATCTGAGAGAATAGGGAGGGAACTTCCTTACTACCAGACCCAATCAGTCATTTTTCTCTTCAAGTTATAGATATGAAGGACCTTTTATCTTTAAAGGACCCTGAAGCTCAGATTTAATTAATGGTGACAAGGACCCAAACACATTCTCAGAGCCTGGTCACTAGGGGTGATGTTCCTGAGTTGGAAATCTGACCACTGACAAAACCGGTGTAAGACCCCTTTCCCCTAGCTGCACAGTAATTTGGTACCTGCTTAGCACCTGCTGTGGTCCATCACTTCTAATAGACGTGCTCAGCTGACAGGTCTCCAAGACCCCACTGTCTGCGCTCTGCTGCCTTGGGAGACTTCCACTAGCTGCTGAGCCAGGCCAGCACTTCCCTCGTCTTCTGAGGCACTGTGCACCCAGCCATGGGAAGGGCCACAGGTACAGAGCTGGGAGGTAGCATGTGGAGATGTCCTGCTTCCTTTAGGAATTCGAAGAGCCTTGTCCCTAGAGTCTTCAGGAAAGTGTCTAGGGGCACCCAGGGCCCCAGTGCAGCTGCTTCTGCATGAAAACTCCTCTAGAGGGGCCCAGTGAGTGACTGCTTCTGCCATCACCAGCCTCTGACTCTTCCTGAGACCACTGTCAGCATCTTTTCCACAATGGACGAAGTGTGGAAGAGGATGTTTTTTCTAGAGATGCTGATGAGCTGCCACAGAGTGGGACAAAGCTATATTCTCTTCCTTAGTACATCTTATGCTGTGGGGGTGTGGTATTTGCATATGTATATTGATATTCATGAATACTTATGCACATCTATTTTCTGTGGGTTTACTGCATTGTGCCACTTGGAATCACATAGCTGTTCAAATTAGCCACAGACTGAGCACCCTGAAGAAGTCTTTGGATTCAATTTGTGTGGTTCCATTTAGCACACTTTTACTGGGCACCTGCCAGTTTTGAGGCAGCCTGTGAGGTTCTGGGCATCCAATTTTGCTCCAAGGTGTTTATAGCTAGCAAACCAGATCCGATTAGGACCCATCTTACTCCATTATGACCTCATATTGATTTAACTGATCATGAACATATATTCAAAGATCCTATTTTAATACAAAGTCAAATTCATAGCTATATGGGATTGGGACTTCAGTCTCTCTTCTTGGGGGAGCTAATCTGATGCATTCATAGAGGCAAAGACATAGCTTCCTTTGTAGTTCTTTCAGGTTGGACAAAGTAAAATGCAGGGATATTTATTGTTCCAAATGTTTCTAGGTGTTTCTTGTTCTAAATGGTTATAGCATTTCACAAGTGAGTGTTCCTTGTATACCCCCAACACAGCCTCATGAGAAGGGTCAGGAGAGTGTTCTCAACTCCATATTTTCTTACAAATAAGTTCAAACTCAAGGAGGCCAATGAGGGATGCAAGGTGGCACAGGGATGTGGCCCCCTCATATGGACTTTTGCTTACAGTGATGCCATGCTGGGTGTGAGCACTGATTGTTAAGAAGCATACTCTCCCTGGATCCTGCCATATCTGGGGCATCATAGTTACTCCTGACCCACTTTGGGATGTGTACATGTTTTGCCCAAGCTGAGAACCCTTGGCCTGGAGGCCCAGGCACCCCTTCTAAAGTACCAACTTTCTCTGGACACTGCCAGACTCAGACCTGCTGCTGGAGTCTCTTCACACAGTGGCCTCCTCGGTGCTCTCTTTCTTTCCCACCCATCCACTCCACAGCTGAGTTGAAGGTGGGAAGAGCTGTTGACTTAAATGGCTTCTGTTGTCAGCTCTGCAGAAACATCCCCAAGACAGGAAAAATACAATTGGCAGATAAGTGAACATAATCTGAAAATAATTTTTTCATCTCTTTATTTGTTCCCTCATTCACTCATCAACTGTTAACTGAGCAGGGCTCCAGAGGTTTGTTTATGACTAAGACAGACTTGAGTCTTGTTCCCTCTTGGAGTTCCTTGAGGAGCAGGGAAGGGAGTGGGACCTGGGAGGCCTGGCCGTGTGCAGAGAGGATATGAGCCCTAGTGGCAGATAAACCAGGTAGGAGACAGGCATGGGAAAAGGTGTCAGCTTCTACCAGAAGAGACCTAGCATCCACCCTCACTAAAGAAGAGGGAATGGAAGAAGGAGTGTAGTGTCAAGGGAAGAGTCCTTGGGCCCCAATGAATGAGCTACTTTGAGAACACCAGGTGCTCTAGTAAAGTGACCATTTTAACATTGGCAAAGTGGGACACTATTGACCGGTGGGGAGGGGGAGCAGGGGGGTAGAGAGGGTATATTCCCTTCCTGTTCTCCCGTCATTCCCCAGCTTGTCGTGCATTCTTTCCAAAAATCGGGACTTTTAAAAAATGCCACAGAATGCGGGAAAAATTGTTTAAGACTTCGACTGTCTCACCAAAAGTGGGACATCTGGTCACTTTCTTTAATGAGGCCAGGTCCCTTGTCTGTTTTCCGCTGATAATTTTCTAGCACGGTCTCTAGAGCATAGTAGGGGATTCATAAATATGGGTTGGAAGGCTTGGAGGGTAAGTGAATGAATAGGCATGTTGCATCAGACAAAGGCAGCTCTCACCAATGAAGAAAAGGCACAAAAATCCTCCCGCTCCCTTCCTCTTCATCACTGGTGCTCAGGTGGATTGCACACGGCTGACACACACAGCCTGGACCACTCCTTCATCCTCTGGATTTCCCGATGGGATGCCCATGTCCACTAGACCAGGCTTCCCTGTGCCTGAGGGGCCAGTTCTTCCTTGACAATCCACAGTCTGTATTCCAAGAAGTGGCTCTGCGTGTCACCAGCCAGTGGCTTCTCTAGCAAGCTCAGAGATGCACAACGGTGGGGTGTGGTCTGGTCCCCAGCAGAGATTGGTGCTGAGATGGGCAGGGACACAGGTCCTAGGGCTTGTCAGCTGCCACAACCTATATTTCAAAGGTTGTGTTTGATGAAGCACAAGATGTGTTTTGCCAAGCACTTTTCCTCTTAATTACATGTGTATATTTTATGTTGAATTTAATCCATATGTTTCTTACTCATTTACCCAGAAACTATTAGCATGTCGTTTTCTCTGATGTGCAAGAAGGTTTGTGAACCCCTTAAAAAGAGGTTTCAATTTCCTATCGTTTCTGCTGGTACATATATGTGAGGAAAACAGGAAGTGAGAGTGAGAGGCAGCCAGGGAAAGAGAGACCCCACCACCTACTCAGACTTGGTAAACAAACCCTGAGGGGCATCCTTTGTCCTCACATTCCATTCGGAGTCTGCTCAAATCCAGCTCTCCCGTCAGCCTTTGAGCTCCCCAAGAACATGATGGTTGTCAGACTATACATTGGCTTTGGGTCAAGTTCAGGAGAAATAGGTCAAGCAAGTGTGTTGCATTGCTTCTGCAGAGAACCCCCCTAGAAGCTCCCACTAATGGCCCTTAGGAACCAGCAGTTCTTGTCATGGACAGTCACTTCCTGAGTCTGAAGCAGTTGTGTCCTTTGCAGGGGGCTTGCATGGGCTTTACAGGCACCACCACCCCCTCCCCCCCCCCCCCCCCCCCCCCCCCCCCCCAGTAATGGGTCTCCTCACAGGACCGTGCTGGCCTTTGAAGGAGCTGCATACGGCTACCCCAAAGCCCTCATGATTTCTCTCCCCTGGCTAGGGAATTGGGTCTTTATGTCATCGAGTAATTCTTGCTGAGTTAAAATTCCTGTTCTTTTTGCCATTCCTTCATGCTTCTGCCTATGTGTGTGCTGCATATGTACATAGGTTCAGGGGTAGATCTTGGGTTTCTTCTAGGAAGTATTATTAGTGGAATGAGGGTTAGTTGAAGGGTCCTTAAACTCTGTGCTCTAAGCATACTTTAGCCTAGAAGTTGTATTTATTAAGCAAATGAGTGATGATGGAAAGTGACTGAGTTGATACTTCTCAAGAACCACGCCCTGTGGCAAGCAGTTTCACTGTCTGATTTCATCTGCAACAGGCCCAAGTGTTGCAGGTGGCCATCCCTCTGTAGCCTGCTGGACACCTGCTGTGTCCTCTGTGACAGAGCCATCTCGTCTATGGGAGAAAGTCCCGACTCCTCAGCATAGCTGCCAGCTGATTCTTCCCAGAGGGGTGGGAAAGTCCTGTGTGAGAGCAGGGGTTGGCTCTTTGAAGAGGGTCCAGCCACCCGCTCCTGCCAGTGTGTCACAGGGGGTGGCCCAGATAAAGAGCCATCACTCATACTTCGATGTTACCCTGGCGCGCTTGTAGTCCGGCCCAGCCCATCACAGCTGTATCGACAGCAGGATGAGTCTCGGCCCCCTAGTCCTGCACCTTCCTCTCTGTTGTTCTGATGGCTGAGCCCACTGTTACAGCAGCGGTGTCCGCCCATCTTGTCCAGGGCTGCCTTTTCCTGCTGCCCATCCTCTTTCTTGAGCATGATGTCCTTCTGCAGGGTCTGGTCTCTCCTGAGCATGGGTCCAAGTCTGTAGACAACTCTGACACACACTTTCCTTGATTTGAAGCTCTATGGTATGTGTTAGTCTGGGTGGACTAGAGGAACACATTTCATAGACACACACATGGATATAAGGAAAGAGTTTATATACAAAAGGAATGGAACACTGAGAAGGCATCCCAGCCTAGTACACAGTTCAAAGTCATAAATCCGATATTAACCCATATGCCCAATACCAGTCTATAATGTCTCCTTCCAACTCACGAAGTCACAGGTCAGTGGGTGCAAATTCCGGCACTGGCAGGGGTCTTCCCATGACTTCTCGCTTCCAGGGCTCAGGATTCATCAACAACATCCAGTAGTGGCAGAAGCAACTCATCTTTGGCAGGGGTCTCCATGTGGCCTCTCCAGCTTCAGAGGTCTGGCTCCATCAGGGCCAAGCTGGGTGGCTTTTTCGGCTCCTCAGATGCTGCCATCTTGTCTTGTCCGTGATTCATTGTCTCTCTGAGAACTAACTCCCAACAACCAGGGAGATAGCTTCTCATCTCCATGAGGGAAATAATGTGAGATTTCCCAGAAGTCTGAGGAAGCCATGCCCACATAGAGGCCTCATTGGTTACTCAATGGCTATCTCCAGATTAACAGGCTAGACTCCACCCCTACATTTCAATCATAAAGTTAACATAAGCACACAACTGCCACAATGGTATTGCCCTATTTGTTCTAATGACCTTAGGGTCCATGGATAGGCTCTATATACACACAATAAAATGTTCTAGAGGACCAGGTTAGTAGAACAAAGTTCTCTTGCAATGAGGGTGTACTTGAGTGGAGACCCAATATGCATCTGCTGCCCTGATACTTTATAAATAAGTATATGTACATAGATCTATTCCCATATCATTATATGTAAAAGTTTATTTTTATAAATTATCAAGGGTTCATGGGGGAGGGAGGAAAACCTAAGGAGCTTATAAGGGCTTAAGTAGAAAGAACATGTTTTGAAAATGATAATGGCAACATATGTACAGATGTGCTTGACACAGGGGTATATGTATATACTGTGATAAGACCTGAAAAAGCCAACAATAAAACAAAAATGAAATTTCTAAAAAAGTTTTCTAGAATTCCTAATCTTCTCAGGACTGTTTGCTGTTATCATCAGAGTCCTTTGCATTCAAAATAAAACCAAACTGCCCAGAGGCACAGAGAGCTGAAGTGACCCATGTTGGATCATTCTGAGAGGAAAGTAAGAGAGTGAGGATGCAGACCCAGCATTTGGATTTCAGAATCTTGCAGCCCTAGTGCCTCACTATGCTGGATTCTGTATGCAACCATTTCCACCACTGCTAGTGGCTGTGCCTGTGTTCCACACACCGTGCCATGCCTGTTGGCATGCACACTTGATATGGGTTGCAATGTGAAGTTGTTTTCAGCAAATTGTACTATTTCCTTCTCAGCATGTGAAAATCTGTCATAAATGAAAACTAGCCTTATTTTACATAAGCGCTTCCAATCTCTTCCCCTTGTCTAAATAAAGCTGTGGCACAAAGTCTTTTTTAAAATGTGAAGAAAATCTTCATCGAATGTCAGTGGGTACCAACTGCTTGCACATTGGGGAATGTTTCTGTTGGGGAGGAGAGTACTCTACAAACCGGTTGTAGGAAAATACGCAGGAAGCCAGATGAGTTGGGGGAAGAGGGTGCACAACACAAAGACGCTTTGCTGCCACTGCGATGTGTCTGAAAAGCTAGCAATGGCAGTGCCATTGGATGCAGCAATTCCCCTCCACTCAGGAACCCTGGAGAAGTGAGAGCTGCGACATGAGGAAGCACAGGCAGGCACTCATCCTGTGGCAGGACACATCCTGTGTCCATCAAGGGAGGAATGGGTTAATACATTGCAGCCCCTACAAGGACTCTTCGATAAATTGGTGAAGCTGTGGGGCCACCATCTCTTAACTTGATTTTTCCATGCACTTTCAAAAGCTTGTCAAACATACCGTGGAACACTATAGTTCTAAAGATTAATGAAGAGTCCTCACAATGTCACAAACCATGGAGCAATCTGGAGGACACTGAGCTGAGTGAAAGAAACCGATCATAAAAGGACAAATATTATATATAATAACTTTTATAAAATAAAAAATATTTAGGCAGAGAATGGAAACTTCTTTGTTGTAAAGAATGGAGAGTATTGTAGGTGAGGTCAAACAGCAGCAACAATAACAACAAACCTTGCTATCAAGTCATTTCCAACTCATAGTGACCCTGGCTGGAGTGTCTGAGACTGTAAACTTCTACAGGATCCAGCAGCCTCATCTCTGTCCCACACAATGGCTGGTGGGTTTGAACCTCTGACCTTGTGGTCAGCAACCATCTCCAGGTGTATTGGTTGGTAAATAGACTTTGCAAATAGTTTTTGGAGGAACTGTAGTTATGCAGTGCCCGCTCTTGAGGGCTGATTGTGTATATAAGCATAGCCAAGGGAGGCGAGTTTCTCCCACAGAGAAAGCCATCCCTTTGTCTGTGTCCAGTTTTCTCTAATTTATATGGAGTTTTTTTTTTTAATCACAGAGCAGTCATTAACATCTCCAAAGGCAATGTTGTCTCTGGTGAGCCTGAACACATTGTGCTTAAGTGAAAAGTCACCAGGGGACACCCTAAATAACAAAGAAATAGAAGAACTTTGTAGTAGAATCCCTTGAAGGGCATGCATGATTGTGCACACTCTGTCTAGCCCTTACAATGGTGCAGTGCTTTCACTCTTGGCTGCTCACCACAAGGTCAGCCCTTTGAACCCACCAGCTGCTCTTCAGGAGCATCTGCTTCCATACAGGCCCCAGACTTCAAACCTATCGCGCAGCTCTCTTCCGCTCCATAGGCTGGTGGGAAGTGGGAGTCAACTCAGCAGCAGTGGGTGAAGAGTGCCTAGAAAATTCTTACCAGAATATTCCACTTCACATCCTTCTTTTCAGTTTGAATATTTTACTGGGGCTTCAAACTAGTTCTTTCTGGTTTAGTTATGGCTAATGAAATTTGTAAAATGTGGGCATACTAAAACAATAATTGGGACAGAAAAAATTGTTGGTTAACAAACATTCTTATACACACATAATCTCCCTTGTACTAACCAAGGACTCTGTGTATGGTGCATAGCTACCAAATCTCCTGACAAACTTCTTCTAAATCTCAAACAAAGGTGCCCCCTTCCAAGATGGCAGCCAACCAGGCGCCAGCTCTGTTTCCCAGCCCTGCCAGTGCCGCAGTCTCCTGCATCTGGCTTCTCAGAGGGTGCACTGCACCGCTTCCACATCACCCTTCTTGCTTTGACCTGCCATTTTTCTAGGTGTGGCCACATTTGACATTTAGCTCAGGTCCAGGTTTGCTGTGGTAGCCATGTCTGCACCAGTTGAAACTGGTTCAGAAACCTCATTTTACCAGGGGCCTGCATTGCCTTTTTAGTAATAAGGAAATAAAGAACAAAATAACTTGATTTTAAAAGGTATTCACCTATAGGTAATTTTAGGTGTGCATCTGTCTCATAGAAGGAAATATCCCTGCATGTATATTTTGATGTATATCTTTATGGGTTGTGATGGAAATGATTGACAGTAGTTTCATCTGAGGCAGTAGGACCATCATGTACATTGTTTACGGCCTGGTTAGTGAAGGTACCCTTTACAGCAAATACGATTACCATATTTTTCGGACCAGAAGATACTTCCCCCCCCCAAAAAATGGGGGAGAAATTAGGGTGCATTTTCTGGCCCAAAGGTGGACAAAGGTATGGCAGTATTTCTCAGGTCCAGGGTGAGAATCCGAGTTAGAAAGCAGTTTTCTGGTCGAAAGACAAAGGTTGGTGTTTGTGTAATTGGTGTCACGAGGTGGTACCTCAGAACATTTTAGTATACTGGTACTATTAGGTTCAGGTTCTTGTTTTCCTGCTCTAAAAACTCAGTGTGTCTTATGGTTAGGTATGTCTTATGGTCCAGAAAATACGATAAATGTCAATATTGTGTCCTTATGGTGGCAATAGTTGTTTTGATGTGCATTATATTCCTGTAGGAAAAGAGGAATGGGTTCCCTCTTAAATTGTTATATGAGACACAAGTCACTTGCTGGTAGGTATCACAGACATGAGATGCCATGCCTCAAACATGAGAAAATAACTTCTGCTTGGGAAGATGGCAGTGTTTCTCAGGTCCAGGGTGAGAATCTGGGTTAGAAAGCAGTTTTCTGGTCGAAAGACAAAGGTTGGTGTTCATATAGTCTCCTTGTGGTTACTTTCATTGATGGTACATCAGTTAATGAGATGAGGGGGTTTCAGACTGCCATCTGGAGGCCTTGCCTGATTTCCCAGAGGTCAGAGTGGGACCTGATAGAGACCCATAAATGTACAGTTCAGGAGGTGTCCAGCTCATCATCTGTGCTGTCCTCCATCCTTTCAGCCTGCGTCAGCAACATATATCCTGCGGGACTTGGATGGGAGGTTCCTTGTGGACCTCTTTGATTACTTGAGGAAAACTTGGGGACCCAGGTAGACTTTGTAACCAGGATGCCCACTCTTGGGTATATGCCCACTCTCTGCTTGGTGTTCAGTTCCTCAAAATACCTACTCTGTGAATGCTGTGATCACCAGGAGTTCATATCTTGGCTATTTGGGGTGGATTCGTAATAAAAAATGATGGTGGCTTTCTTTCTTGTTTAAAGGCTGCTGCAGACTCATATTCATATTCTCTCTCTCTCTCTCTCTCTCTCTCTCTCTCTCTCTCTTTGCTTCTCTCTCTCCATCTCCTCTCGTGTGCACTGGTCAGGTGAAAGGCTGAGTGATATTCATGTGCTTCACAGGGGTAGGGGTTGTGATACTTTGTTTGCAAAGTAAGCTGTCAGGATCCCGGCCTGAGAGGAGAGGGGGCTCCCAAAGGACTCGGTCCCTGCTCAGGGCCTGTGCTTGAAGCTCTGTGAGTGCTGAGAGAGGGGTGAGGCTGTGAGTCTTTGTGCACACTTACAGCCTTCACACCCTTAGGGAGCAGTTCTACTCTGTCCTGTAGTGTTGCTGTGATTAGACCTATATTCCAAAGGTCATGGGAAGGAGTGCCCAAGTAACCCAATGGTTAAAGTTAGTGGCAGCTAAACGACAAGGTGGGAGGTGTGAATCCATGCCGAGGGGGCATCAGAGAAAGACTTGGAGCATGATCCTGGGAACCCGTGCTCTTGCAGAAGTTCTACCCCCTTGCACTTGGGCTTGGAATCTTCTCCAAGGCTCCAGACAATGACACGCTGGTGGACTCTGCATGATGTGAAGACTGGAGGCCGGCGTCCCTGCCTTGTGGCCAGTGACTGTGTCATGGGTCACATCTCTCTGAGAAGCTAAAATGCTGTTCTGATCCTGCTCCATGCCAGACTCTCTTCAGCCTCAGCTGCAGAGCTGGCTAATTGTTGTGACTCGTGTCATTGATATTCTGACTCTAGAAATGCCTGCTGCTTTTCCTGACACATTTAATTCTAGAATTTTCTATTTCTTCCCCTCATAACTCATTCTAAGGAATTTGCTAAAGAAGATACGGCCAGAAGTTGTTTCATCTGTCACGAGATAATATTATCTTCTGTCACTTTCTTATTCCCTCTCTTTCCTGCCCAAGTCCCACTCAAGGCAATGAGAAAGTGAGGGAGTTATTTTTTACTTATCCAAGGAAAGTTGGGTTCATCTTTCTGAATGCAGATTCTGCCTAAAATATTTTGAAATGACATTTGTTAGCTAGTGTTAGGGATTAACAAGTACACTGTCACTGGAGCAAAAAAAGAACAAGGGACTTGGGGTCGGAGAGCTGGAGATGAACAGACCTCCTGTGTGGGGGCTTGGTGATGAATGGGTCTGGCTCGCCTTGTGGGAGGAGCCTTCTGCACCCCCGCTTTCATCAGGCCGCCATTTGGTGATAAATGAATGGCAGTGCACATTCACAGCATGCTTGTTCTGAAGGTCAACTGCTCCTCACTTGCCCAGTTTATCACGGAAGAGAAGTGCTCCCAAGGGACTGGTTTATCAGAGTGGAGGTGAGTCTCCTGTAGAGATTGACAGTGATGATTTTTGCTCAGGAAGGAGCTCTAACAAAGCCAGTTCACAGAGATGTGGCTGGGCCTGAACCAACTTCCATCCCCAAGACAACCAAAAATCGCGGGGCCATTCCCAATTCTTCTCTTGGATCACCCCATGTGCACGGTACTACCAAAGCTTGAAAAGCAAGATTGGTGCTTTCCATGGAGAAGTATCAGAAGAGCCCCAGACCTCTATCAGTGGGAACAAGCAGTCTGACAGTTAACCATGTGGAAGGGAGTTTGCAAAGAGAGGTGCCCCCTTCTTGGACAATGCAGCAGCAAAGACGACACACTGTCCCCACTTTCAGAAGACTCTTTCCTTAATAAATAGCTTAGTCATAGGAGACAAGTAATATGCTTTCAGGCTGTGCTGGAAAGAGCTTTATCTTCCACTTCCAGGTTTCTGGCATATATTTCTGTATAATGAATGACCAAGTTAAAGGAATTGTTTCAGATATTGTCTGTCTCTAGAGGGCTGGGGTTTTTATTAGCTCATTGTACACAGACCTAAGTCATATATTTTGTTGACAAAGGAGATATACTAAAGTCTGATTTTAACTTGGTGATGGTTATTAACTTGTTTGCTGAGAAGTGAAGCATCTTTTAGGTCTTGGTGTATCTTGGAGTTAAAAATGAATGAATGAACTTTAAGGTAGGGCATGAAAATATTGTGGAAGTTAAAGTGTCTAGCCGTGGGGAAGCAGCTTTCACTAACAGTAAACTCACTATCAAGTTGACCCTAACTCTTGGCAACCTCACAGGACAGAACATATCTGCTCCTGGGTTTCTAAGCTTGTAGATCTTTGCTAGAGCAGAAAACCTCATCTTTCTCCCTTGGAACTGCTGATGGATTTGAACTCCTGCCTTGGGGTTGGCGCACTACATATTCAGTGGTCTGGCTTCGCCAAAGAACAAGCTGGATTTCCTGTTGACCTCTGCATAGATATTGAGGAGAACTGAGCAAAACAGCTAATACTTCAGTGAGGTTCTCCCAGCTTTCTGCATGTTGCCATGGGACTTCCGAGGAGAGAGAACGCTGCATCCACAAGGGCTAGACCAGTTTGAACACTGCCCTAGAGTGGTTTCCTGGTTGCCTGAGTGTGTGCTGTTCTTGCAGGCAAAGAAATCCCATCCTGCGCACAGGTAAGCTCTCCGTGTATTTGACTCAAAGCATGAATTGTTTGCAAAGCCCAGGGTTCATTCAGCCCACACACAGCCGCAGGAGGGGAGGCTCTGGGAAGACTGAGCAGCAGAGGCTGCAGAGTCATTCTCATCTCAGTCCACTTACCAGCCGAAATTCCTCAGGGAGATTTTTCTTTTAGTAACTCATTGAGATGCAGCCCCTTTAGCACACACAATCCAGTGAATTTGGATATACTAACATGTATATCTGCAACCACCTCCACAATCAATTTTAGAACATTTTATCACCCCACACTTCCACACTCCTCATCCCATCCCTGAACAAACAAGAACCTGCTTCTGTTGCCCTAGATTTGTTTACTTTCATATAAATGTATTCATGTACCCTATAGTTTGGGGTGACTGACTTCCAACCTTTAGCTTAAGGTTTTCCAGGTTCATCTTTGTAGCATTTTTCCAGGCTCCATTCACTTGAGGGTTAAGCATGGTTCGATGGTACAGATCCACGAACCACATTGTACTGAAGCATCCTTCCAGTCATCGACACTGGGATGGGCTCTCTCTCAGCTATGATGTGTCTGCGAACATCTCACTGTAAACTTCTGGAGTTTACTAAGCTTGCTTGGGAAGCTTTCAACTATTATATCTTCAAGTGATTTTCTGTTCTTTTCACTCATTTCTGTTTCTGGTACTCTTATCACACATAAACTGGCTGCCATACATTTCTCTGAGGCTCTGTTCATTTTTCTATTTGTTGATTTGCTTAATCTCTATCGATCTATTTCCAGGTGCCTGGTTTCCTTTTTCTGTTTCTCAGATGTATTGGTAAGCCCTCTCATTAATTTTTCATTTTGGTTGTACTTTTGAACTCCAGAATTTTGTTCAATTCATTTAAAATAGTTTCCACCTGTTGATTGATAGTCTGTGTGATGCAAGGTTGTTACTTTACCTTTGTTTCTTTCATCGTCGTTTCTCTTAGTTCTTTGAACACATTTATCAGGACTACCGTGTAGTCTTTGCTTCTTCAAGCCCTCTCCCACAGGCAGTTTGGGTGATCCAGTTCCTGCCTGTCAGTGTCTGAGTAAGACTCTCCGATTTCTGTCCATGTTTCATGATCTCGTGTTGGAAAGTGGGAGTTTGAACATAGACATGATAGCAGTTCTGGGAATCTCTCCCCATCCTGGGGGTTGTTATTTCTATTTGTGTATCGGGACTTGCTGCAGTGATGTCTCCTCTCCGTTTTGGTGGGGTGAAGCTCCTGAGAGTGCTCCTCTGGTGTGTGGCTGGGGTGTGCCCATAGGACCTCTGGGACAGCAGTGGTTTTCTCAGGGATCTTTTGGATGGTTTGCTGATCACATCAGCAGTTACACTCCACTACTTGTTGGCCAATGGCATTGCTGTTTTCAATAATGCCATGGGGTATAAATTACTGATCAAATTCAGGCTTCTCTGAAGGGTTAGTTCTGAGAGTTACTCTTTGTTATCAATTTTTCTGACCCCAGTAGGGCCCCCTTGGGCTGTCTCCTCTTCTAGTTCTCTCTGACAAACTGAAATTGACCCTTTATCTCCAGTGAACTTACCAATATCCTCCCACCTACTTTTCTCCACTGTTTTTGAAATTGTCATAGGCTTAACCTTCACTTTTGATGGCAAATCACTTGATACATTTGGAAGAGACGCTGGCTTCCCTGTTTTGTGGCTGCTTCTCCAATTGAGCCATGACTTTGGAGCTGGGAGTGGGGAAAAGGGCATACTTCTTTTTAAATAAACAGAGCACTTAGGAGGGGACAGTAGCTCTAGGTGTTCTAGGCTTGACCCTCTCTGTGGAGAATGTGTACCTCTCAGTCTGGGTAGGGGCTGTCCAGAGGCGTCTCCCACAGAGCCATGTCCAGGTGGAGTGCTTCTATGCACGCGTAGGGCTAGGTAGGAAAGGGAGCCTCTCGCTAGTTGAGGAAGAGTTAAAAATGGCAACCTGTTTTTCCTCATGAGAATTTTGTCTGTGAGTGTGGAGCTGGGACCAGGATGAGGGTGGGAAGGAAGGGAGTCCCTCTGTCCTTGGGGACACCAGTTGTGATAGGGTTTCTGTCTTGATAGAAGAAGGGAGAGAGGAAGGGACGGAGGAACTGGATTTTGCTTCCGATACCACACACTTTTGAAGTATTACCCAGTTTTAGTTGATGCTGTGAGTGTTTCATGTGATGTATACCTGGAAAATCACCTTGCTCTCACCCCTAAGGAACCAGTAACACAGCTCACTTCCCCTTGGAAACTGGGCTGGGGGTTTCTCCTTGTATTGCCATACCCTAAAGTAGAACTCCTGGAACATCTGGTTTCTCAGATTCCTCCTTGAAAAATGAAGCCATCTGGAAGGTGAGTCAGCTTGCATAGTACCAGGGCATTTCGGGTATGCAGCTGGGGTTTGAGGGGCCCTGCCGGGGTGATGCACCAGATTGTGATCTCGTGGTTGGCATTTTGAAACTACCAGAGTCTGAAGGAGAAAGATGGGCCTTTCTACCCTTGTAAACAGTGACCACTTGAGAAACTCACAGAGGGCCACTGGGTCAGCTGGACTCCAGTACTGATAGTTCAGAGGTGTCCATCTTAGGCATTGGAAACTCAATTACTCAATAAAATGAGGATGACAGTGGTTCCTACCCCACAATGTTTCCATAATGATTAAACAAGATAACACAAATACAGCACATTGGTAGAAAAAAGTAATGTAAAATATGAATATAATGCTGACAAAATACAATTATCAAATGCATGATGATTGTTTATGATGTATTTGCATTCTATGTGTCGTCTCCGTACTGCATGCATATTTTAGTTTGTCCGACAACAAGGGCTCTTGAGTACCTGGTTGATCCTGACAGGCCCGTTCTTCTCCTTTGTGATTAGACTGGAAAGGCTCATCTATTTCCATCAGTCAGCTGTGCCAGCATTCTGCACTGCCCTGCCAGGAAGTTGGTGGAGTTAGGAGACTATATGTGTGTTCAGTCCCAAGTATGTGTGTATCTTGCAGCACCATGGGCTAACTATCAGGCCTCTAAAGGTCAGTGGCTCAAACTCAACGGCCACTCCACAGGAGAAAGACAAGGCGGTCCTCGGCAAAGATTTCAACCTTGGCAGCTGACCTTGTCCTGGAGAGATTCTGTGAGTCGGAACCAACCTGTGGCAGTGTTTTGGGAACTGGTTTCTGTCTTAATTGTACTCTTTTAGCAACATCACTGAGCATCCTGAACTAGAGAATGTAGAGAAGAAAAACCAGTAAGACAGTTAACTGTGAATGCATGGTACTGTCCTTTTTTTTGGTGGGGGTGTCCTTTTTTTTGCGAGGAACCCTCAGAATTTATCAAATCCAAATCCTTTGCCTCTTTTTCCCTAGCGCTAAGAATTTGAGCAGCTTCTTGAACCTGGTATTTGCTTTCCTGCATGTCCGAGAGCTTGTGAAAAATGAAGACTCTTGGGCCCCCTCAAAACCTGGTTCAAGCTGGCATTTTTGTCTGTGTGCACGGTGAAGTGTAAGAAGCCCTAATCTTTGAGACATCTGGTTTAGGAGCTGCAGCCACGAAGAGCAAGCTTTTTAGACCCAATGACCTTTCTCGAATGACCTCTGTGCATGCTGCTTATTAGTGAGGTGACTTGAGTTCACCTCACCTGTCTGACCTTCCCCACTTTTCCTCTGTGACAGGTGGTTAATGGTGTTCTCAATTGGTGTTCTGAGCATTTAAGTATGGACTTCTCTTAGTGCAAGGTTTAGCACACATTAAACACTCAAGAAATGGCTGTTACATTGGGCTTTGCTCTCTTTCCATCACTGCAGAAAAGTGAGTGCTTTCTGAGGTATGACATTTCAGGTTGGGGCCCCAGAGCTGCAGGAGGTAGGGTCGCTTGAGTCTTGTTGAGGTCGGTTTGAGTCATCCTGCCTGCTTTTCCATCACTACCTAGCCTCTCCATGGGCAAAACCACAGCCTGGAAGGAAGGAAGTAAAGGAAATCACAAGGAAGTATGTGCGCACACACACACAAACACACACACATTTACTTTTCTCCTCTAGTTTTGGATGGTCCGTGTATAATTTACCAAAAAAATGGCTTTGATTTGCATTGTTGAGAGTTCACATGTGGCCTTCAGGCATCGCAGCTTAGAGTATTGGGGTTGGGGGATGCAGAGACAGCCACGGAGGTCTCTGTGTTAGGCATGGAAGAAATTGGCTGCCAGCTCCTTTCTGCTGCCTCTGAAGGCCTGCTCCTCTTGCCTGCAGGGAAGCCCTGGATCTAAACAGCCCATGGGGGTGAATTCACAGTGCCTTATCATAGCCCCAGGGAATGAGAAGACATCATGTCGATCAAACATGACAGCAGCTTCCTTCCTTGGTAGCGAGCTAAAAGCCTCTTGGTCTCATGGAGGCATTGAGCTATTCCTCCTGTGAGCCTTCGGTTCTTACCCTTTCTGACCTGGGACTGGTCCCTAGAAATAGATTGCCTCACCCATCACCCACGACTTGCTCATTGTAGGGCAGAGGTAGGGTTGGTGAGCTCCTGGAGACTGAAAGGAGAGGTGCCTTTTACAGGTGATTATCTTGGGAAGGGATCAGAAAGGAGGGTTTCTCTTTGGTCTAAAAAGTACTGACCATACTTTTGTATAAAACTAAACATAAGGGGGAGTTTGGGAGGTGGGGGTGGATATGGGGAGATGGTACCGGGGACCTAGGTGGAAGAAGGATGTTTCGAGAATGATGATGGCAACAAATGTGGAAATGTGGTCTGCATACAATTGATGTATATATTGATCATGAAAAGAGTTGTATGAGCCCTCAATAAAATGATTTGTTTAAAAAAAAAAAAAACATAAGCAACCCCAAGGAAAGTGTCCGTTTTCTTCCTCGTCTCCTCACAGAAATAGTTGAACTCTTTGTGTCTTAAGGACAAGTACCACAGTTTAGTTGGTCTCAATGAATGTAATATTAGCATTTTAAAAATCAGTTGCTGCATATCAGGTAATAGGCTAAGTTTTTTTCAGTAGATTATCTAAATAAGTTCTCAGAGCACCCCTATGATGATCAGCCCTATTATCCTTATTTTAGGTGGAAAATGAAACTCAGGAACACCAAGGAACTTTCCCCTGGTCACTCCATCCAGTAATGTACGCAGACATTATATGCCATGTCTGAATGCAAAGTCCTAGGTAAGAAGTGGATACCTGACAAAGTGTGCTATGTTGG
Source organism: Nesogale talazaci (assembly GCA_004026705.1). NCBI lineage: Eukaryota > Metazoa > Chordata > Mammalia > Afrosoricida > Tenrecidae > Nesogale > Nesogale talazaci. Next base: position 24,957 of record PVJH01016704.1, read on the forward strand.
CTGATTTGAGAAGAAAGTAGATACAACCTGTTGGGTCCCTTCCCTACACAAAGCACCCCAACCCTGCTGACCCCAAACCCATCATTTCATAGCTTATTTCCTTAGTTTAGCTCAGTGACTGAACATGTCAAGACATATTTTATCCTACAGATAGGATAAAGTGTAAACAAAAGGGATTTTTAATAAAGAATATAATCAAACCAGCCAAAGCCCAGTATCACTGAAACCCTATATAGGATTTCTGAGGCCATGGATCCTTATAAGAGCAGATAGCCTCTCTTTTCTCCCTTGACAAGGCTGGTGGATTTGAACTGTCAATCTTGTCATTAGCAGTCTGACACTTAGAGTGCCTTGGATGAAGGCTTTCTTATTCTTACAACTTTTTCTATAAGTTTGAGAATGTTTCCAGATAGAAGGTTGATTTCTGTCCTTCACTCCTAATCCAAGTGGAACAAACCAGGGCGGTTCTCTGTAACCCCGTCCCGTGCTGTGCTTGTGCCTGTGGGTGTGAATCCTCTTTGGATTTACAGTGCACGAAGCTCAGGAGGCAAGAATTAAAACTCTCCGAGTCTACCGAAAGGTAGGCCGGCAGTTCCCCCTGCTTTCAAGATGTAATATTTCGCAGCTTCCCCATTCTTGTCCAGGACAGATGATTAGAAGCTCTGAAGAGATGGCATGCGCTAACAGCTGGCCTGATTCTCACTTCTATATTTCTCACCTGACAGAAGAGGAGTTTCACATTTTGGCTGGTTTGGGATTACCATGAGTTGGGAATAAACTTGGAAATAAAACTTGGGAATAAGAGTTCCAGTGCTTTAGAATCACAGCGACTCCTGACTCCAGTGCCTCTTGGAGAGAGTGGATAGGGTTATGTGACAGAAGAGTATTCATAGCTCCAGTTAAGTGGCAAGTTGAAGAAGCTCACTTAATCAAAAAAAAAAATGGCTATGGTTCATCACATTTCAATCTCATTCTGAGCTGCCTCTATGCACTCAGAAGATTTCTTTTCCCTTGTGCAAGCAGAACTTTTGCTTAATGTCTGCATATATCAGCTTGCAGTGAATAAGCTCGTCTCCAAGCTTGCCAGGGAGAGCCAGGCCATGGAAATGTCCTTCTGAGGAGGGCGTGCCTCTTGCTGGATGTCGAGAGTTCAAGGGGAGGGAAGTGGAATGGATCTCTGTGAAGTTCATGTTAGGAATGTCAGATGTCATAGTTCTATGGCACAAGGATTGGCTACTTACCAAGAAACTTGAATTGCTTGGGGCTGGGGACTATCCTACTAAGAGACCTTCGAAGCAGCAAGCAGAGATGGTCACGTTAGAAATGCACAGCATTGGCAAATAGAAGAAAGAGAATTTTGGTCATTTTCTGTTTCTTCATATTGTTGCTGCCCTCATACCAACTTTCCTATTCAAAACATAAAATCCCTTTCTCAGCCCCTGGGTGCTTGGAACTAGCAGACTGAGTGGTTTTCTTCCTGTATTCACCCTCAGACTAGTTCTCTTCACCGGCCCTCTCTTATTACCCATCCTGTTTCTCTGACATCACTGGCTACTATCTGTGGTCAGACTTCTGGTCCTGTAGACCATGCTTGTGTCTCCTGCATGGCAACCCAGCCGCTCACTCTTCAGACTCACCCTTTGTTTCCTTCTCAAAATTAGTTTCAAGGGCACATCATTCATATCTCACACAATCCAATAGTCCAATCCTATTAAGAAATGTTGTGGAACCATCACCACAATCAATTTTAGAATATTTCTCTCTCTCTCTCTCTCCCTCTCCCTCCCTCCCTCCCTCCCTCTCTCCTCTCTCCCCCCATCATTGTTGCTAGCTTCCTATTTGCTCCCAAGCCCCTTTACCATGCCCCTCTCAAAACACTCTCTCTGCCAGCCCATCGAGCTGACTCTGACTCCTGGAGACCCTCTTTGAGGGAGTAGGCCTGCTCCCGTGTGTTTCTGAGATGAAAGCTACAGCAGAGTGGGAAGACCCATCTTTCTCCCGGGAGCTGCTGGGCTTCTGAACTACCACCCCCAGGTGTCCTTGCAATACCCCAAGGTCATTATTAATCCAGTTACTGTGTCTGTAGATTTACCCATCTTGGATTTCACATGCAGAATGTCATATGAAACCAAAACAAATTAAAAAAAACCCCCAATAACAATGGCAAAATAAAACAGAAAAACTCCAATAGAAAAGAAGATAAAATGATAAGGTGTTACATTTTAACCTGATAGCATCTGCAATGACTGCCTTTACAAAGTTATCTTTCTAGTAGCAAGGCTTCTCACTGCCCCTGGGCAATGGTCAGAGGGGACTCACTGGAGGGAGACTGCATGAGAAATGGAGGCTTCTATAACCTTCTGCAAATTGGGTGTTTAGAACTGAAGCTCTGATGCCATTCCCTACTCTGGATTTGGACTTTATTTGTACAATCTTTGGATCACATGGGCTAGTGAGCTTCTTCCATGAGGATTTAGTTGATGCCTCACTTAGATGGCTGCTTGTTTTAAGGCAAGCATTTAGGGCCCCAGACAATATACTTTCTGATAGCTGGGCACCATCTGATTTCTTCACCACACTTTTCTCCAGCACCTATCACTTAAGTGATCTCTTCGTAAGTACTATTAGGGCTACAATTAAATATTAGCCTTAAGTCCTTTCATATACCTATGGCTTATATGTGTTTCTGGCTCACTTTAGAGACATCATTATCATTTTTACTAAACAGCATTAGAAATAATTTCCATTGGATCATAAGGTAATTTTATTGATATCATTAACTAATGGTATAGAATTTAAGATACTGTTGACAAAAGGATATTATACATGTTTCGGCTGACTTTGTAGACTACAGTACATGAATTGTCAACTTGTTCCATCAAACTCTGTCTGGACACTTTTCAACATGAATAATGAAGGTTTGAGCTAGGGCAAATTTTTCAATTGCATCATTTACAGGGCAGAACCATGCCTGCTAGATGAACACATGTCATAAAAACAGAGCATGAACATAATAAATATCTGGTAGTCTAGGGCAGCCATTCATTGGACACCATCAAAGCAAGAGATCCCAATCAAAGTCTAATGACCACTGACCCTGTAACTTGTGACTACTGACCCTGTAACCTGGGGTCAGAGGCCATTTCTTTCTCACACTAGGACAGTCCAGTTTTAAGTCTAAAGGAATGTTTCATTTCCTTAAATTTCCTACAGGTGACTTTAAGATAAAGTCCAGTTCCCTTAGTAGGGTATCCAAATTGGAGGCTTCTTGTATGGTCTATGAAAGATGATGTACCAAGCTTGATCTTTAACTTGCCCACATACCCTCCATTTTCCCTCATGTCTAACCCTGGTGACTTGGCCTCATTCTCACAAGGCTCCTGGGTACCTTGAACTTTTCTTGTTGGCAGAAGCTCAATGGCAGAAACTTAATTTCATGGTTCCAATTGTGCTGGTTCCTAGCTAGTTGTGCCAGGGGAGGTGACGGGTTTTTAGCGGAGCATTGTGTTCACTCAGAGAAGATCTAGGTAAATACAATCGCTCAGGCTCTCTTAGGGCTGTGGTTGGGCTGCTAACCACAAGGTCAGCAGTTTGGACTGACCAGCTACTCTGTAGGAGAAGGACCAGGGCTTCTACTCCCAAAAAGAATCACAGCCTCAGACACCCATAGAGAGAATCCTATCCTATCCTACAGGGTTGCTGTCAGTCAGAACCCAATGAATCTGGCTAGAGGGAGTTTGAAGGTTTTATTGATAACTACTCTGGCTCAAACTACTATCCTTTCTCATCCAGGCAAACTGTATTACTTCCTAGCTTTGCTTACATCACTGACCCTGGGCAGTAGTTTATTCTCCACACTTCAAAACACTCATACACCTATACCCACTCATTGCTGTTGAGATAATTCTGACTTGTAATGATTCTTAGGACAGAGTAAAACTGTTCGACTGCTGTTATGGACTCTCTGTCTTTACAGTCTCTTCTTTCTCCCAAGGAGCAGGGATGGGTTTGAACGTTGACCTTGTGCTTAGCAGCCAAGTAGTTAGCCTGCTACACTTCCAGAGCTCCTTCAGAATCACGGAGGCCTTCTGAGATCTGCATCAGAGTGTGTCATTTCTTCACTTCAGACCTAGTAGTTTGGAATCCAAGGTTCTGACCTATGCGATGTGGTGAACCACCACCATCTCCCAGGAACTGAGCTCCTCCATGTTCTCTCTGCCTAGTTTAGGCTGTTCTGCCTTCCTGTCAGGGAACAATTGAAGCTCATAGAGTTTCCATGTGAAATGCTTTTTCTACTTGGGGTACTTGTTCCATGTCTTGGGTTTCTCTTGTCTTTTAATTCATTAGCTTGACTGTTACCTTCTTACAGATGTCTTCTCAGAACAGTTTCCTTAATCTTGATCCCTATCCCTCCTGTGTCAGTATGGTGTGCAGCTGGGTGCACCAAGTACATGCTGACCAGGAACAACTTGGTTACAGAGTTTGTGGGGCTGCTGGGAAGTCTGAATGCCTGAACTTTCTACTTGCAGTCAAGGACTTAGCCATCTAACCCACAGAGCTTCTTTAAGAAATACTCTTAACTACTTGACTCTTCAAGGTAGATGTGGCTCAAATACCACTGCTGAGATTGTGTTCTGCCTATATGTGGTGAACATGGGAGAATGTGGGAAAAGGGGGTTTTGTTTCTTTTCTGCTATTTCATTTTTTTCTTCTTGCCTCAAACAGGGATTCTCGAAGTGTGATCTCTAGAGCAACAGTATGAGTACTATCTAGGAACTGGGGAGAAATCCACATTCTTGGATTTGAATCCAGAATTCTGGGAGTGGGGCTTGGCAGTGCAGTACTCATCCTCCAGGTGATGCTGATGTATTTCTAGCTCAAGGCCCCCTGCTTTAAAATGGTGTCCCCATGGGTAAGTCCTAAGAAATATGTAAGTGGATGAATACATACGTGTGATCATCCATGTTCATATTGTCAATCTTTTGCCTTCTTGATTTAGCACATCAATCATTTATCCTAAAAAAAATCATACATGTTAGTTATAAAAATGTTCATGTTTCAGTTTGGGACTGTGGAGGATTCAAGATTAAAAACAACAGATCTGGCTTTCGCCCTACATTGGTCTCACCATCCTCAGCCCCTCTTTTGATGTAACGCAGATCTGATGAGATTATAATCTTCCTTACTCACCCTTCTTTTGAGGGTGGCAATGCGGAAGGCAACATATAGATAGCTCACGTGTGGAGTAGTTATGGGGGAATCCCTGTGTTCTCCAGCATGCTTTTGAGAGCGATGTGTGACAGCAGCCTGTTTTAAGCCCGAGTTCAGACAGGGCCCTACTGCCTAACTAAAAGTAGAAGCTCCCTGGTGGAAAGGTTACCTGTCAGAATACTGAATGATATCTGGTGTGACAAGAGCCTCTGCTGGACAATTCATCATTGTCATCTCTGCACTCATTCTTGTTGGAAGAACAGATGAAGTGGCCACTGTGACGAATGGCCCCAAATAAAGGGGACTAATAGGTTATTTGATTGAAAATGAGAAGGTTCGACTTTTAGAGGATCACTTGGAGATTGCTCTGCTACTAACTATTTACATATATTTGAGATTGTGTGTTGTGTATGATATTTTAAAATGTGGGCTTTCCACTTGAGTCATTCTAGACTAGTGGGGAACAGTATGAGGAACAATGAGTGTTCATCTCCATCTCTTAGCCTCTGAATCCAAAACCCAAACCAACCACCATCAAGTTGATTCTAACACATAGTGACCATCTATATAGTTACACTATAAAATTTATAGTGTAAATCTCTACAAGACTGGACAGCCTCATCATTCTCCTTGGGAGCAGCTGGTGGGTTTGAACTACTAACACTCTGAGAGCATCACCCAGGGTCTTAGGGGTTGAGCCAGTAAAAAAATGTGCTAGTGTTGGTACATGGCCTACACTAGATTGGTCATCAGACCTTAGTGAGAGGTCAGGGGTCATAGAATAAAAGGACATTGGTGAGTGGTAAGGGTCCTTGGATGATGGGAGACTTTTCTCACTCTTCTTGCGCTTTATGGGTCTACTACAACAGGCATGTAAAATCTTTAAATATGAATTTTTTCATTATCGTATAACAACACTTAACTTATGAATCTGCTTGGAAGAATTAATCAGCTAGAGTTTATTTCTTCCCATTTGTTTGTGACTATTATAGACCTTTGTCTCTAAGACACCCGGAGAGGAATAAGATAAGTGCCTTGGAGGGGTGAGATCCCTCTAGTGGAATTAGCTAAGTGCCCTGCCAAAGTGCTTCCAGAAACCAGTCCTGCTCTCTGCCAGCTCTGAAGGGATGTGCTTGCTACACAAGTCCCAATGTCACCTTTGTTTCCATAGCTACCCTGCTGCTGCACCGCAGGACAGTTCAGGGGCCAGCTGACTCTGATGCATGCACTGGGTGCCCATGGACCTTGGCCTGTAGGCCCCAAAGCACAGCGAGCTATGTGCCAGGGCAGAGATGCTGGCCAAGATAGGACAGGAGTCAGGGCAATGCTTAGGCTCTGAGTGTTTCTGAAAAGGATACTTCCTTTTGTACTTTTTTCTCTTGTCCCCTTTCCTTCTTCTCTTTTGCAGAAAAAAACTCTAAAGCAATATTTAGAATACTATAAAATGATCACTGTTATCAAATAAGCTCTTACATATGCAATGTTCAGCAGTACCCAGCCCTGTAGTAATTTCAGACAAATCAATCCCTCCCACCTGTGAAAAGTGCTGCCCTGAACTTTAGTGAGAGAAATGTAATGCCAGGCACTGACACACTGGTACAGATTAATAAATACTCAACAAATGATTATGATTCTGTCCACAACAGTAACCCTCCCTGAGTCCTAATAGCAAAATACTAATGTTACCATTATTTTCTAGAAGAGAAGATTTAGGGACACCTGCTGTGCAGTGGTAGAATTCTTGCCTTCCAGGTTGGAGACCTGGGTTCTGTTCCCAACCGCTATGCTCCAACAGAAGCCACCACTAGGTCTTGGGCACGTGCATGTGATTTGATACTGAACAGCTGAGCTTCTAGAGACAGACCAAAAAGAAAGGTGTGGCTATTTACTTCCAGAGATCCTCCAGTGAAAATACTGCGTTTACAACTTCACCGGCTGTGCAGGCCTGGTCACATTTTGTTTTGTTGTGTGTGGAGTTACCATGAATTGGAGCCAATTCAACTTCAGGGCATAACCACAGATAGAAAGATGAAGGCACAGTCTAGATGGACATCGATACGGTGAGAAAGAAGACATGGTCATGCTGATCTTTGCATAATGAAAAGTTGCAGTTTGGGGAATGTACACGCTTATTTTGGAGAGAATAGCCTTTCTCTGAACGTTCATGCTTCGATTCTAATGCAGAAGCACATTGTTTGGCAATGAAGCATATAGGCCCAGTACTTGAAAGTATATTTAGAATAGTCACCTATCCATTCATAAACTAGGTGATTGAGGATGAGGTTAGCCTTCACTTCCTCTTCTACACAATGAAGGGTATCAATAGGGCTGCTGCATACTGCTATATGTATGTAACACATTCATTGAACATTGTGTGCCATGTGTCTCGTGGGATTCCCTGGCGATCTGCCTCATATCCTAGTCAATCACAAAGTCAAGGATAGAGATCCCACTTTCTGCCCAGAGTCATTTGGATACTTGTAACATCATTCACAGACCCTGGGGATTGGAACTTGACCCATTTGTGTCTCTCTGCTGCTTGTGATTGGCTAGCACATAGACTTGCTATTGGAAGGAGCATTGGCTGCTGATGGGTGGCCACAGCACCCCTTGTTGGGGGCAGCAGCCGCTCTCATGTGACCTTGCTGCAGTGTGTGGTGGAGGACACTTACTCTCTGGCTGGGATCTATGGCTAGATCCCTGCTTGAGACTTTCCCTTCACCCCCATTTCATGCCCAGCCATGCTGTGCCCAGAGAAACCCCATGACCCCATAGTGTCTTTGGGGGAGTGGAACCCAGGAGGCCTTCTGGTTGAAGGCCAAATCTGTTGAGAGTTATACAAGTCACATCACCTCCCAAGGCCTCTCAGGTATTGAAGGACATGCCAGCCCTGTCTGGTGTTGCTTTTGGACATGCTGAGACAGTTGGTTTTGAGCAATGTCTGGCAAGTTAGATGAGTCAAATGCCACTGTACTATGTACACATGCTTGGAACAATCAGCACTTCTAGTTTCCTCAGTTCCTCTCAGCACCCCTTCCAGGAGTCCTCACCCACCATGGAAGAAGCAGAATTAGGACATCCTCTCACAGTTCATGGAAGAAAGAGAGCATGCTGGCCCTTTCACAGCCTCCTTCTCTGTCTTTTGGCTGTAATCCCCCTCTGACAACACAAAAGGGATGTGAGGATTTAGGGGAGCAGAGAAAATGCCAAGTTCCTGATCGTTCAATGCTGCTTCCTCAAGGGAAGACCTGCTGTACCCTAACAGACAGAGTCAGTGTTGGGAGGAATCTGCTGTCCTCTGATGCTGCTTTGTTTCCATTCCCACTGGCCGATGTTCAAAGAGGCACAGAATCCTCAGGGTCTCCATCTGGTTCTGTTCATGGTATTCCTCTATGTGTGTGAGCTTCCAGCCCCTCCCCCTGGCTCTAAGGCCAGGGCTTTGTGAAGCAGTCCAGGGAAGACCCATATTCTATATGCGTGGATTTATGTATAGCTCTGAGCATTTGGAAATGTCACCTCAATACTGTATTTAATCATTCTTTGCATCACTTCCTTTTAATAGAATGTTGTCAGGAAGGCCTAGCTGGGGTCTCTTGCTACAAATGTTATGACCTTGGGCATGCTGTTCAACAGCTTTAAGTTTCGTTTCCCCATCTGTACAATGACCATAACTGAAAGACAACACCACACATGCACACCCCTCCATTTTTTTAAGGCAGGTGTCCTCAAACTCTGGCCTGCGGGTCACATGTGGCCCATTTATCCAGGACATTTATCCAGCCTGCCAGGTGTTTTTGCTGCAGTTCCTTTCCTGCATAGCAGCCGACTCATCCTGGGCCTGAAGTGAATTTGTTCATAGATTTTTTTTTTTAAACTATAACCCAGCCCTTCAGAGTGAGGGACAGTGAACTGTAAACTGGCCCCCCGTTTTAAGGCTTCAATGAATGACCATGTACAGATTTCTGAAAGGAGTGCTTTGGATGCGCTGAGTGTTCCAAAGGTCTTGGTCATTTTCATGTTCTGCTACTTTCTAAAGTGTAACTTGGAAAAATGACTTGGACCCTCTAATATTTAAACTTTCAACATGGTACACGTACATAATAGGCCCTGTGTCTTAGTGCTGTTTCAGCTGAGACTTGAGCATTGCTTCCTCAGATCCTGGACAGTGGTGCAAGTGGCAGGCATTGTTCATCTTATGGGGATGTGTTTTTAGGCCAACACTGATTTCCTTCTCTTTCTGTGTATTTTTCTACTTAGGGAGAGGCTAGCAAATGCTTCATGGCCAATCTTCTTAGTGTTATGGTCGATTTGGATGAGAAGGGGGCAGAGACAGAGACACAGAGGGCATGTGTCCTGGAAGTACGCGTCCAGTGGTCTTTTGTTTGTGAGCCATTTGCCCAGTGTCTTCCTGTAGTCTGCTTTCTGCCTGACCTGGTCTGACCAAGGTCAATAAAATAACCTCCTTGTGGACAAAGAAGATGATGTTTCTGTGCATTCAGTGTGTGCGTTTTCCAGTATTTTGTGTACATTCTGTCTTTCCCATTTGTGGAACTTCAGGTGGGGTCCGGGTTGTAGGCATGAGGGATTTCCTGGGCTCCGTTCGGGACACTTGTGAAGAGCATTCTCGTGAGACTGGATGTGTGGGGTCAGCCAACAGGCGGCTGGGCGTCTCTGTGTCCACTTTTGGAGACCTGCCTGCAGTTGGTTTTGACTGTAGAACAGAGATGGGCTGCCACCTATTGTGCACAGGGAGACAGGCGCTCCAGCCATCCTGTGGGCATCACACAAGGATCACCAAGTCCATTTGCAAAGGACAGCTGTGATACTCACCTCGCAAATTTTTGCCAAGAACAAATGTGACCGAGTGATTGGAACCTCCTCCTCTTCTCGGGTCACGTGGAGACTAGGCTGCAGCGAAAACAGATGGTTATTCAATTGTCCTTTGCTGTGTGTGGTAAAGTTGGTGCTGTGGCAGTTTGGGGGAACAGTGACCTCTTAACAGCAGTCCTCAGTCTTCCTCATCCTGCGACCCTTTAATATAGTTCCTGATGTGGTGGCGACCCCCCCCAAAAAAAAAACCATAACATTATTTTCTTTTCTACTTCATCACTATAATCTTGCTACTGTTATGAATCAGACAACCCCTGTGAAAGGGTTATTCGACCACCACAGGTTGAGGACCACTGTCTTACAAGAGCAGCCGGTTCACAAATGACTTTAACAACCCTCCCACCCCACCCCCATGCTTACCGGAGCACAGGTGTTTCATGTTCTTCCCTGGTCAGTATACTGGTGAATTTCTACCTGGAAGCATGGTGAGTGAGGAAGCTGCTCCTGAGATTCACTCATTTGAAATACCTAACATCAAGCTAAGTCTAGCCTGCAGCTGTCTTTCCCCAGGGAATCATAGGTGTTTTGAGGGAGTATTATGCTAGTCTTGGAAATGAAAGTCTCCCCTTCACCAGTGGACGCTGTCCCAATCTGAAGGCAACATGAGACAGTGTCTAACAGGCCTCGCACTTACCTAACATCCAGGAACACTGTATTGAGGGATCTAGGAGTGCACTGAATAGAGGTTACCTTCCCCCAAAGGCATATCGTTATAGAGTCTAATAATGCAACCTTATTTGGAAATATGTAATTAAGGTTCTCTAGATGAGATCATAAGAATTTAAGATATCCTGAAGTCCAACAAATTGTGACTTTATCAGAGAAAGGCGAGAGAACTTTGACAAAGCAATACACAGAGAAGGAAGAAGACAATGCGATATTGGAAGGCTGTGCTTAACAAGTGAAGGGACATCAGAGCTGTTCCTCATGAACCCTTGACAATCTATAAATTATTATTGTTATTATTATTATGATTTTTGCCATATTTTACACGTCTGATGTCTTCCTTCACCCATTTCCCTGTTGTCCATACCCAGGAAGGAGGGTAAATGTAGATCCTTATAATCAGTTCTCCCTCCCTACACCCATCTCCCTCCACGCTCCTGGTATTGCCTCCTCACCACTGGTCCTGAAGGGATTATCTGTCCTGGATTTCCCATGCTTTGGGTTCCTAGCTGTATCTGTATATCCTCTGGTCTAGCTTCATTTATAAGGTAGAATTGGGATCATAATGGGGAGATGAGGGCATTGAAGAACCAGAGGAGAGTTGTATGTTTTATCATTGTTACACTGCACCCTGACTGGCTCATCTCCTCCCTGCGATCCTCCTGTATGAGGATGTCCCCTTATATACAGATGTCCCCAATCTGTACTCCCCCTCATTTATAATGATATAATTTTTAGTTCTTTGATACTTAATACCTGATTCCCTCGGCACCTTGTGGTCACACAGACTGGTGTGCTTCTTCCATGTGGGCTTTATTGCTTCTGAGTTTTTAAAGGAAATAATAACACCTATTTTAGAGGGTGAATTCTACTTCTTCTGATCCAAAGAGTGACATATTTGGTTGAAGATATAAAGTCCAAATGGACTCTTACTGCAGAATGTAGTTATTATTTCACTCTTCTGCCATCTAGGGACAAGATGGGGGCCCCTGCACTGTGCTTGCTGGTCCTTCAAAGTCTGACATAAGCAACTACCCAGGAGTCGTCTTTGGCTCAAGAACTCAAGATTGTCTTTTGAAGCAGAGTTTGCAATTTGTTTATCATGAGATCTCCCTTCTGTTTCTCTTTGGCACAGTCCAGCGGATTTTAAAATTTGCAGTTGTGGATCTATAATGTATTCACCCCCAAGATGCCTTTGTGCATCTGTTATATATTTCCATATTGTTTTTACTAATAGTTTTGGAGTGATTTTAAACATTTCAAAGCCCTCCCATTCCCTCCCCACCCCCAGAAAAAAATCTTGCTTTAAAGACAATGTCTGGAGAAAGTTAAAGACCCAAAAAGTTATTAATGTTTTCTATCCTTTATTGCAATAGTACTTTCAAGGCAAAGGGATGTTTGTGTGTGTTTTTCTTCCTTGCCTTACTTCCCTTGTCTTTTTCTGCTTAAATAGACATTGGGTTATTCAGACGGATTGAATTGACCCTGTGGTATGCATTTTTATTGATTCCATATGCTAATAAACTGTGTCTTATCCTTAATTCAATTGTAAGGGATAAGATCTCTATGTATACATGATAAATACATAATGTGTTTTATAGAACAAATATTCAAAAAAACTTAGAGATCTGTTTTAAGTACATATTGCTGTTAAGTATTTCTCTTGCTTATAGTAATATATGTATATATATATGGTGTATGTGGGGTCATGTGTATATATGTTGTGTGTATATATTGCCTACACATATAACATGTATACATACACATACAATTAAAAAGTGGCTTTTAAAAGTTCAGGGAAATGTGGGATGAAACGATCATGAAATTTCCCACAAAATTTTGAAGCCCCCTTTAGGTATACAAAGTGTACTTTCTTCACCTCTTTTACTGTCTCTTATCTCCTGATTTCACAATGACCACTTGACTGACCCTTATTTTGGTCTTTTAATAAAGTGACCAGATTTTAAGTGGGACACCATTGGATGGGGTGAGGAGGGTTCTTGATTAAAAATTTGGTCTATATGGAGCAACAGAAATTTTCATAGAACGCAAATATAGTGTTGTAATTATTTACTTTAATTTTAAAATTCTGCAGGACATTGTTAAATTGTTAAAAAGTGGGACATCTGGTGACTTTACCTTATAGACTTCACCCTACCATCAAAGCAAAGTACCATTTGGAACATTTCATTAGTACCACAGCTTTCAGTTCTTTTTAAAGCATCATTGTAGTTGTAATCATGTACATGCTATTGAAATAGAAGCACTTTTCAATTTAGCTGTCCTTTAGTTTACACCCCAAATAGGCTAATATGTTTAAAAACAATCTAATCAAAAGGTGAAATCCTGAAGGAGTAAATGACGAAGCTAAATTGGATACTAACTGCTTCAATGGCTTATCTCATTTCTAGTTAGCTTCTGGAATAAAATTAGTCACCAAAGGTGTGAGGACTACAGAATGTTACTGGAAGTTGACAAGTATGTCTGGAAATTTCAAACAGATTCTAATGCATTTAATCAAGTTGATTAAATAGGCAACCATCACGATAGAGAAAATTTAGCCACTGTAATGCTAGAATATTGGCACAATAAAGATATTTCTACAAATGTGATATATCTACAAAAGATATTTCTACAAAAAGATAATTTTTGACTATGGAAAGTTCTTAAAATTAATATTCTTGTCTGAACATTATTCTAACTGTTCCAATCTGTAAGCTACTCTGTCCTTGAAGATCTTTGAAGCTCATCTTCCATTTCCACAGGCCTGTCATTGTCACACATCACAATTGTGGCAGCTGCCTTCTCCCTCTCTTAGTATATATAGTTCCTGTTAAATATGGATGGTCTTAGTTTTATTTTAGTAGGAATAATATCTTCTTTTTGGTTGTTATTTGTAGCATGTAATATGCTGGCTTTACAGTCTTCTTTCTCTCTTTTCAATTTTGTTTGTTCCTTTTTATTTCAAGAGGTCCTTCTTTTATGCACTCTTCCCTGACTGGTGATCCACACAGCTCCTCCTCCCTGCAGTGCACTTTTAGAATTCTCAACAATGTTGCGCACCAAGAAGACATAGAGCGGTTTCACTTGTGGAATGACTGACAAATTTCAGTTCTTTAAATGAGTTGGTTCTCTGTGTCTATGGTTCACCTGGATTTTTTGGCCTTTAGAATGACTCGTGTGTGTGTGTGTGTGTGTGTGTGTGTGTGTGTGTGTGTAACCATATAAGAACCTTGGAGCAGATGTTCCTTTCCTTCCTACCTTTAGCTTCCCTGTCCTGCCAATGGGACCCAGAGTTTCTTTTGGCAGTCCACTCTTTCATGTGGCTGTTGGCTGGAACAAAGTTGCAAACTTTGGCAGATTTAAGCTAACTCTATCCCTCTCTTGTGGTGACCAGTTTTGAGACAATCTTTACAATCTGGACAAGGTCAGTGAAAAGACAACATCTGCATGATCCAAAATTCTATCCCTGGTCCAAAAAACCAAAACCAAACTCACCACCATGGAGTCCATAGCGACCCCCAGAAATGCTCTTGGGCAGGATAGCAGTGGCCCTTTGCCTTTTCAAAGTTGTAACCCGTTACGGGAGAAGACAGCCTCTGGGTAAACTAGGGAAAGACTTGATGACTATAAGTGCCGTAGCAATTTTGATGCTCTGTTAGGCAGAGGCTGGAGCTGCTGTGAGGGGGGAGCAGTGGGGTGTGCGAGAGGAAGTTTGGGGCTGCAGCTCACCATATAGGATACAAAATGAATGGCAATAAACAGACATAGAGAAAAAGCAGCTCATTCATGAAACCATCTGAAACCCTTGGGACAATATACTCTTAAAATCAATCCTATACCCTTGGTCTTTTCGATTGGAAGAGCATATGCAAGAGTGCTTCAAAAATACGTTTCCCACAGATTTCTTGTAGCTCTGTCTTGCTTTTTAAGGTGCTTCCGGTGTGGGCCCTGACTCTTTAGGAACTCTGATGGTGTGTGCTTCTTCACTGGGCTGCTCACCACAAGGTTAGCAAGCGAGAGAGATGGGGCTTTCTGGCCCTGTGGAGAGTTGCAGCCTCAGACACTCTCAGGGGCAGCTCTGCCCGGTCCTCCACAGCTGCTCTGAGTCAGAATGGACAGAATGACAGTGATTTGATTTGTGAGTTGCTTCTTTAAATTGGAAAGATTCTTAACTTGCAAAAGTAAAGGGTTAATTAGCGTAATTACAGTAGAAGCTCTCGTAAGTGATCACCACTTAGGTGTGTAGTGAATTAATCTTGGTTCTTCATTTCTTTTCCCACACTAAAACATTTGCCCTGGTATCTAGAATTTCTGATCTCTGGACTTGGTTTCTAGAACCCAGCAGTATTGAAAGTCCAGAAGTCCTGGAGTGGTTATGTTGTTGGGCTGCTGACAGCAGTTTGCAACCCCCAGTCGCTCCATGGGAGAAAGATGAAACTGTGTGCTTCTACGAAGAGTCACCGTCTCAGAAAGCTACAGGGGCAGTTCTACTCTGTTGTACTGGGTCTCATGAGTTGGTGCCTGCCCATTGGCAGTGAGTCGGATTTGGGTTTTATGTTCTACATGCAAAGATTGAACAAAAAGTGTTACAAGAAGGTAGTTGACGTATTATTGTGAAGAATTATTTCTTCATTTAATGTTTTATAGATAGCAAATTGCCCACCATCAGAGCAGCATAGGCACATCCATGCAAACACACATAGCCCATCTTCTCTGAGTGACAGTCGGTTATAAATGGCTGGTCACCCATTGTAGTCTTCCTAAGATAGGCCTACTCTACACTGGCTGTCTCTATGTATTATTAAGACACCATTTTACTTTTTAAAGTGATTCTGTTTAGATGAAGAATTATATGATGATTATAAGTAACTTATAAGATTACTATAAGTAACTTAAAATTAAAATCAGCAACCAAATTAAACCCTTTACTTTCTCTGAGAACATAAATGACAGGAGGAGTCTCTTTCACTCAGAAGTTAGTGTATCCCAGCTCCCAAAGGCCTGGAAGTGAAAGCACTACTTCATTTAATTTGGCTTAAGTGCCATTGCTGAGCAAGCCAAAGAATATTCGACACGTGAATTTGGAGAGTGAGTGAAATCCAGGAGAAAGATGCTGGAGTCTCTGAGCCTAAGAGTTGTTGGCCAACAGTATCAGGAGGCTGGCATATTTCCTCTTATGTATCATGGGTTTTGGAAGCAACTCCAACTTCCAATGGTGCAGTTTAAGAGGGTTTATGACCTGTGGATCTTTATATGAAATTGGGCATCAAATGCAAATCCTTACAATTTTCTAGCTTTGTGAACTCAGTCCCCTACTGCTGTGTCAGTCAAAATCACCTCAGCCTGAAATGGGCTTTCTCCCCAGGGCTGTGGGAGGTGAATCATTCCTGTGATTAACTGGCAAAAGGCATCTTTGCTGTCTTTCATGTATTTTCATGTATGTTCTCAGGCCTGCTTCTAAATCCTGCCTGCACCCTCCTGGGCATGTAGGGCTAGAAATGCCTTTTATTGTGGGACTATATGTTTCTTTTCATTTGAGGGACATGAATGGCTTCAGGAGCTTATCCTGTTCTGAACAGGAAGACAAGGGAAGTTTCACATTGCTCCAATTATTTAATGTGGGTACTGGACTCGCTTTTTGAAAACAGCATGTGCCTTGCTACCCCATCCTGGTTTGAATACCAGTGAGGTTTGAGTTTGGAGTCACTGAGGAAGAAAGAAAGGCCTAAGGGAAGACTGGAGAGCATAGGAGCTGGATGTGCCCAACCCTGGTGGGGTACTGGTTATGAGTGGGCTGAAAACTGCTAGGTCAGCAGTCAGAGTCCACCAGCTGCACCAGGAGACTGTACCTCTGAATTGCAGACTCAGAAACATCCAGGGGCAGTGCTGCCCTGCCCTGTAGGGCTGTGGTAAGTTGGAATTGACTCGATTATATGGTCAACTGCAATGAGTCACTCGGAGGTCACGTTCATGGCTTCATTCATGTCCTCCTTCTGCTCAATACCTGTATGATGGCCTGGTGCTTTTCATTACACTCACACTCTCATTTGTTTTACTGAAGTCAATTGAGCTCCACACCGAACAGTTAAACTCGCGTATCCAGGAGCTCAATGTGTTGGTAAAAACTCCTCCAACAGCATGAAACACATAATGATGGGAATCTTTTAAGGAGTTTAATTTTTGTATGTGTTCCTCCTGGAATTTTTTTGGCCATCCCACCCCTCATCCCAGCCCCATGGCACATATATTCCACTTTCTGAAGTGCAGTTTGTTCCTGTACTTTGTGTGTGTGTGTGTGTGTATACAGGCACCCTTTTCTCATGGATGAGTGATTATTCACAGCATCATTTACTCTGGTCATTTTGTGTTCACGACACCCACATGAAAAGCTCCAAAGTTTGGGCTTGAAAAGAAAGCCCAATGAAGAATTGATATGTTTGCTTTAGGGTGCTCATAAAGAATATTGAAAGTACCATGGACTCCCAAAAGAACAAACACACCTATATTGGAGGAAGTAGGGGCAAGAATGGTGAGACTTCCTCTCTATACGGTGTAGGTGCGATCCGGAGACACTAGTCCCTGTGGAAGGGCATTGTGCTTGGTAAAGTGAAGGGGCAGTGCAAGGAAGGAGGCCCCTCCCAGAGATGGATGGATCCTGTGGCTGCATCAATGAGCTCGAGCCAGGAGCGGTCCTGAGGGCAGCACAGGGCCAGGCTCTTTCCCACTGTGGTGCACAGGCTCGCTCTTGGTCAGCGCTGTCTGCATTGTGCCTGGCAAGAGCAGTAACACGTAAGCTTGTGCTGGAGGGCCGGGCCTGGTAGAGCCTAGTCTTTTCCATTCAGGGCTGAGAAAGTGGAGCTCACGGTTGTTTATTCTGGGCAGGCAGTGGCCAATGAATAGGTTCTGACTCCCGGTGACCCTGCATGTGTCCAGGACAAACTGTGCTGCCCGGGTGGTTGCTAATGCCCGAGGTTAGGGACTGAGATTACCAGGTATTTCTGCAGAAGGATAAAGAGGAACCACTATTCTTTCAGTCAACGCATTTACTGCTTGTGCCCTCCCAGCGCCCCCATCACGGCGAAGAGGACCCCATTTAAGCGGACCCCTCCTCTCTAGTGACTTTTAAAACCCACCCAGGTGCTGCCTCACTGCAAGCGGTATCCCTTGTGGTCCTCAAGATAAAGGCTCAAACCTAATCACTCTGCTCACCAGGTACAACCCCCTTTTATTCATAAGAACCTACCTTCCCTGCACCTCTGAGGAGGGGACTGGGAGGGGAGAGAGGATGTGCCCCAGCTTCCCCATGGTCACCCCTACCCTCACCAGCAGGCGGACTGTGAAATCCGCAAAGACCTATGGGGGACTGGTCACTGCACAGAACACAAAGGCCTACTTTGGAGTTTCTTTAGTGAGGCTGCCACCAAAGGCCTCTTCCTTCACGCTGACCTTGCCCTCCAGCTGCCCTCCCCCACAGCTAACCTGTTGCTGCTTTGTCTTTCTGACCCATAAGCCATTGTGTCAGGCTAGGTGGGATGTGGCAAGCAGTACATTTTACAGACACTTTCACACCTCCATGGCCTCCCTCTCCTCACCCCCCCCCCCCCCCCCCCCCCCCCCCCCCCCCCCCCCCCCCCCCCCCCCCCCCCCCCCCCCCCGACCTCTTCGCAAACCCAGGCCTCTGGCCACAGCTTGCCTCTCCAGTTTGTAACCTTTGGGAGCACTCAGCCTGTGGGAGTTGAAGATAACACCAAACTAAACTTGGCCCCGTGCCCTCCTATTCCCAATTATCACCTTCTTATTCTCCTGCTTGTGAGTTTTTGACTCCCAGCAAGTCTGCTGTAGTGGCCATGTGATGTGTAGAGCCTGCAATCTCCTGTCCCTCCCACCAGCCCTCTGCTCCAGAGCCTTCCCGCCTCAGCACCGCCTGCCCACCCGCCTGGGTCCCGCCCGAAGCGCTTTGTCTTTGCACCAGCAATATCCGTGACAGTTCCTTAATTGCTACACGCATTTGTTCAATTCTCTGCCAATTATATTTCAGACCCTGTCAAGGTACCTGCTAGCCTCGAGGCTGTGTTTATATTAAATATCAATAAAAAACTGATAGCATCAGCCCAGATGACAGGCCCACAAAATCATATTTTACTGAGGGCCAGGCCTGTCCTGAAGATGGAAGGGAGGAATGTTTCAATTTCTTTCTCTCTCCTGAAAGGTTAAAATGAGAGGAGACATTCCGAATGAGCATCGGGAATGGATTCTTGCTAAATGATGACAGCTCTGCATACTCTCTAACTGGGTGTTGTCCTTTGATGTGTGTGACATGTCATAATATCAGCTTGCTCCACAACCATTCTTTTTGCATGGCCCTTGCAGCGGTTTCAATTACCATGTCAAACCCCGTTGTTGTCGAGAATCATTGGATGGGGACAAGCCCGTGAGCATCCAAGAGAGCAGAGGTGTGCTCCGCAGGGTTTTCCGTGACTGAATCTCTGGAAACAGACAGCCAGGACTTTTTTCCGAGGCTCATCCCTGCATGGACTGAACCCTTTAGTTCTATTAGCATTTGTGCATGCTGCCATTTGTAGCCCCTGGGGGCTCCTCAAATAGCCACATTTTTAAATGCTTGGTGGTTGAGTGGCTGTCTATATCTAAGTGCTTCTGAGCTGACTGTTCTCAGCTTCTACAGAGCCCTCCTCCAAGGAAGAGGTAATGGGGCAAGAGAACACGGACCCTTGCTCTCTGTAAGGTTCAACTCAGCCATAGAAAGCCAACCACAGGTGAGCATGGGAGAGACTGAAAAGAGAGGATTTGCAACAGCCGGAACTTGACTGGCATACAATGAAACCCAAACCAGCACCCCAAGGACACAGCTCACTGCCATCCAATAAATTCTGACTCACACAACAACCCTGTGGGACTGAGGTGAACTGCCCTGATGGATTTTCCTACTCGACATCCTTGTGAAAATAGACAACTTCATCCTTCCTCCACGGAGTGGCTGGTGGTCCAGTTCCCAAAGCAAGAGATGCACAAATGCTAGCGCACAGCCTGGAAGAGTCAGGTCCAGGTCCCCAGCTCCACAGCCTGTCGCTGCACTCATTGTTGTCAGGTCTCAGCCACATGTGACCTGGTCTCTGGAGTATACTTGTCATTCTTTTCTAATGTCTCACATGTAAGTTCAGCTGGGAGCTAACGAAAATGGAAAAAAAATCCACGAGAACCAAAATAAAACCTGGAACATTTCCAACCTAGATTTAGAGAGCACCTCAAGAACAGATTTGACACATTGAACACGACTGTCAGAAGACCTACGGAGCTCTGGAATGGCATCAAAAATATTCATGAAGAAATCAAGGGCATTAAAAAGACAGGGAATAAGTAAAACATCAACGTGTATGTTGGCAGAGATGCTGAAACGTACTCTTAATCATAGAGTGTCTAAGGCATTGGAAGAAAGAGTGAAGTTAAAGAGTCAAGCAGAACCTTTCAAAGGACAAAGGGTAAAAGCCAAAGTCAAGTATTATAAGGAAGTTTGCAAAGACCTAGAGTAAGAAATCCATCATGGAATGGCATGCTCTATATATCTTCACTATATTTTTGCAAGGCATGAATTGCAATAGTGAAAATTTCTATGAGCAAAATATTGAATGATGCAGGAAGCACCTAACAAAGATGGAAAGAATCCCCAGAGTCACTGCACTAAAAAGAATAGCTTACACTAAATACTTTCCAGAACCAATAAGAAGTAGCACATGAGCAAGAACCAATGGTGCCAAAAGAAGAAGTTCAAGCTGCACTGAAAGTCTTAGCTGGAAACAAGATGCCAGGGATTGATGGACAACCAGCTGAAGTGTTTCAACGAGCTGGCAAAGCACTCACTTACCTATCTCAGGAAATTTGGAAGACAGTTACATGGCCTACCGAGTGGAAGAGATTATATTTTTACCTACTTCAAAGAAAGGTGACCCAACAGAATGTGGAAATTATAAAACAGTATAATTTATGTGACGTGCAAATAAAATTTTGCTGAAGATCATCCAACAGTACATGTACAGGAAGCTTCCAGGGGTTCAGACCAGATTCAGAAAAGGATGTGGAACAGAGGATGTCATTGTTGACCTCAGATGGATCTTGGCTGGAAGGAAAGAATACCACAAAAATTTACCTGTGTTTTGTGGGCTGTGCAAAATAATTTACCTGTGTGGATCATGACAAACTATGGATAATTCTTGAGAAGAATGGGATTCTGAAACACTTCAGTGTGCCCATTTGGAACTTGGACATGGATAAAGAGTCAGTTGTATGAACAGAACAAGGAATACTGCATGGTTTAGTGTTAGGAAAGTGTGCACAGGGTGTGTGTACTCACCATACTGTATGCTGAGTAAATAAATAGAGAAGCGGAATCATTTGAAGAAGACTGCGGCATTAGACTAGGAGGAAAGTTGTTAACCTTTGATGTGCAGATGCTACAAGTTTGCTTGCTGACGGGGAAGAGCATGTGAAGCACTTGCTGATGAAAATCAAGGCTTGCCACTTTCAGTGTGGATTATAACTCTATATGAAGAAAATCAGAATCCTTACAACTGGACCAACAGGTACTATCATGGTAAGTGAGAACAGGTTAAAGTTGTCGAGGATTTCTTCTTCCTTGGATCCAAAGTCAGTTCTCATGGAAGCAACAGTGAAGAGGTCAAATGATGGATGTGCTTCATTCAGCTGCACAAATGCTGTAAAGCAAAGCAATGACTTTGAGGAGGGAGATGCACCTGACCCAAGCCATGGTCTGATCAACATGAAGGTCGAACATTGGATAAGGGAAAGCAAAGAAGAGTTTATGCATTTGAATTATGGTTCAGGCAAGGAATATTGAAAGTACAATGAATTAGCAAAAGAATAAACAAATCTGTCTTGGAAGAAGTGACACCAGAATGTTCTTTAAAGGAAAGGATGCGAAAACATAATCTTTGTCACTAAAGATATGTTGTCCAAAGAAACATGTCTGGAGAAGGACAAAGTTCCAGGGGCAGCAAAAAAAAAAAAGAGGAGAGCATGCAAGAATATGGCTTCCTCACGACACTGCCTTAAACTATGGGCTTAAGCATGAAAACAACCATGAAGCCGGCACAGATTTGGCAGTCCTTCCTGCCGAGATGCGATGGGCCGCGTTAGTTTGGAACTGAGTTGACAGCACCAAGCAACAGGAACAAGCATCTTTTTGGTAATTTCTGTTGTGGGCCAAGATCTATCTGAAGATAGAACTAGTAGTTCATGTTCCTTCCTCCTTATTTCCAACCTTCTATTCCAGTTGCTAGCAATCATTAGCATGTCTTGATTGCATGTCTTACCAGTTTCAGATGGAAGAACTTGGTAGAATGCTTCGATTTATCACTAAAGCTAATGATTAATGGATACATTTGAATAATTATATTAACCAGACTTCTTTGTTGGCATATACAGTGATACTTAGTTGTCAAACAGCTCCAAGCTTTAACTCTTCACTAACTTGAACAGCAAAGTTAAAAAAGAAAAAATAATTTGTTCCCTGTCTATAAGTCTGCTCCATAGTTGAACTGAAAATCCATCTTGATCCCACCTGTATGGACCGAGAGTGAGTCACACATCAAGTCCTGCTGCCAGCCCATAGGGGGTGGCACCTCCATCTGAGTGCTGCTCGCAGTCAGGCAAATATAGTGTTTGTGAGAATGTGTTAAAGTATTCATCATTATGCTTTTTTTTTGGGGGGGGGGGAACCTTTCATATTGCAGAAAATATGATAACCCTGGCCCCAAACAAAGTTAGTGATATGTTAAGAGAACTATTTGAGAACCATGGTACAGTTAAAGAAAGAAATCATTGTGAAATTTGAATTAGGTCACCACTTGCCTGATTTGGTTGTTGAATACAACATGGCATTGACATTATGTGTTACACTAGGTTGACTAGAGAAACAAATCCAGTAGCTCTTATATGAAGAGTACCCGCCCCCCCAAAATGGACATTTTTTTCAAAGCTATGTATGTAATTTTTTTTTTTTTTACAAAGCAACCTTAGCACTTTCAAAGTACTCTCCATTACATTTAATACACTTGTCAGATCTGTGATTCTGTTCTTGGAAACCTCTTTCAAACTCCTAATCTGTTTGGATGCGTGACTGCACCTCCCTTGTTTTTGCTTCACCTCTTCTATTTCTTCAAATCCCTGTCCCTTCATGTCCCTCTTGATTTGTGCAAACAAAAAGAAAAGTACATAGAGCAAGGTCAAGTGAATAAGGTGTGTATGGCAAGAATGACATGTTGTTTTTTGCCAAAAACTGACACACTGGGATGGCTGCATGAAGAGATGCATTTCTATGGTGCAAAATGAATCCTCCATCTGCCACTCATCACGCTTTTCTGTTGTACACTGTTACACTATCCTTTCCGAACCAATTAAGTAGAAAGCTTGTTTAACAGTCTAATTTGATGGAACAAACTCCAAACTCCAAATGTGTTGACATTTTCTCCCACTCAAGAAGTTGACGAACACCCAGGTTTATTGTCAATCAACATTTCACCTTTTTTGAAACTCAAAAATCACTCCCACCCTTGGGCTTTTCCCATAGCACTGTCCTTGTAAGCTGTGTTCAACATCACAAAAGTTTCTGCGGCAATTTTATTTGGCAGGAAACAAAATGTCACAGCCAGATACTGGGTTCTCTTAAGTAGGCTAACACAATAAATGAGGTTCAAGTGAAACCTCTTTAACAAAAAAATTAACTGTGACCAGAGAGAACCTTCCCAAGCAATGCTGCTGGATGCACTAACTCAGAGCAAGTTGGTCAATGTACACCGAAATTCTGGAGTTATCTTGTTGTCCCTTCATAGGTGTAAGAGCTTTTTATCGAGAAGCTTTATATCAGGAAAACATACCAGCCCAGGCCAACTTAAGTACATATGTCTGATAATAGTCCATAAGTCTTTCTTCAGATTCAAGCAACCACAAAGAAAGGTACAAGACTATAAGAATATCACAGGCCAGTGGGTCAAAGTCTCATGGATCCAATGGTGGTGGATGCATCTCCAGGTCTTAGAGTGGCTCGCCATCAGGAAGGTGAAGGCAAAGCGAGAAAGGGAGGTTCCCAGGGCCCTTCTTACAGGAGGGCCACGCCCACAAGAGTCAGCATCAGGCTGTGCCTGATTGACAGGCTAGCCTCCAACCCTACACTTTTATATATCTTCAAGTTGGCAGGAAATTATGTACCAATCACACATCAACATAAATATGTGATTAAAATGGCCAATATAGTGAAAAGTGTGAAATTGTTCATTTCAAAACAACAGATCCAGATCATTGAAGAGGTTGAAAAGTTACTATTAGTTTGGATGAATAATAAAAAACAAAACAAAACAAAACTGGATGGTGGTAACTATCAGAGATAGTGAAATGAAGAAGACTGCAAGCCTCCATTGTGATTAAAGTACTGGAAAAATGACTTTATGAATGTAATTTGGGTACTCACAACTAATTATTTGGTTTTTCATTTCTTATGGGAAATGTTCAGTTCTCACGCTTTTAGGTTTTTGAGCATGAATTTGGAATGAATTGGGTTTAACAATCGAGGTACCATATATACTCGAATATGAGCCAAGTTTTCAGCTTATTTTTTTTTCAATCATTTTATTAGGGGCTCATACATCGTTTTTCACAATATATAAATAAGCATACTCGTTAAGCACCCTCACATGTCCACTTCTGTTATTGTTCTCCAATCGTCCACCTTTTTCCCTTTAGCCCCTAGTATCGGCTTATCCATTCCTTCCCCTCTTCCCCTGGTCTCTCCTCCCCTCCAACCCTCAATAGTTATACATTGTTATTGTTTTGTCATATCGTACACTGCCCGACCTCTCCCCCAACCCACTCCTTTGATGCCCATCCTTCAAATAAGAGCTTGTGTATATATCCTTGCTGTTGGTTCCGTCTCTCTACCCACCTTCCCCCCACCCTTCCAGTATCTCCACTCTAACCATTGGCCCGAAGGGGCCCATCCATCCTGGTTTCCCCATATCTCCAGCTCCCCTCTAT